>BLSH010440579.1:274951-288400 GCA_018402905.1 Glandirana rugosa
CCCGCGCGGTCGGCCACGAACGAGCGGTGCTCTATCTTTCAATGGCGGTGCCCCGCCGAACACAGCGCTCCGAACGGTCGGTGCAGAGTCGAACGGTCAGTGCAACAGTGCCGTACTGCGGCTGGGGGGAGTGGGAGGGGGGGGGGCGGAGGCTTAACCTCACAAGGGTATTACCCCAAAAATGTCCCTCTACTGAGCCCCCACCGGCCGGCTTACCACCAAAAGCTGCCCAGATGCCCACTCTCCACGCCCTAAGGCGGCAGAGGGGTCCACTCACCAATCCTCGACGGGCGCAGCGGTAGCCACCGGAGCAGACTTACCATCCCCTAGGGGAGGCATGCTGCTGGCCAGGCCCTTGGACAGGCGTACCTAGTCACTGGGCTCTAGTGGGTTTTAGCCACTGGCCGCCCGCACGGAACAGGCGCTATGCGGTGGGCACCCCGAAGGGCGTTCGCATAGTGTCGGCCAGACTGGGGAAAGATTTGGATTCTAGATATCTTCTATACCACCAGCCAGCTTCTTGATAGCAGTCTTCATCAGACGAATCTTCAGGAGACCGCAGATCCCAAAGGGAACCAGGTCTACTCCTTGCACTAGGCAAAAGAAAACTGATGTGCTATGCAGAGCAGGGGGATTATATGCTGAGGTGAGGACGGCCCCCTGGGAGGGGCCAACCTACGCTTTTGTTTGTTTTTGCCTAGTCTACTCCTAGTAGGATGAGCATAACCCCATGTGTCATAAGAAGGCTGCGACTGTCAGTGAACGGAAGAGAAATACGCACCATGCCTCTTAGCAAATACCTTGGGGTGTCTACTTTCCAAAATGGGGTCATTTGAGGGGGTTTGTGCTACCTTGATATTTCAGGGCCTCCAAAAACGTGATGGGTACTGAGGAGTAAAATCACCATTTTATGCCCTTAGAAAGCCTGAAGGCGGTGATTGGTTTTCGGGGCTCCCAAAAAGTCTCACACATGGGGTATCCCCGTACTCAGAAGCAGTAGAATGTATTTTGGGGTGTAATTCCAGATATACCCATGGCATGTGTGAGCAATATATCGTTTCAGTGGCAACTTTGTGTAAAAAAAAAAAAATAAATAAATAAATAAAAATTGTAATTTCCCCGAAACTTGTGGCAAAATATTAAATATTCCATGGACTCAACATGCCTCTCAGCAGATAGCTTGGGGTGTCTACTTTCCAAGATGGGGTAATTTTTTTTTTTTTTTGCGATCTGGGCATTTCATGGCCTCCGAAACCTGGATAGGTAGTAAAATTAGAAATCCTGAAGGAGGTGATTGGTTTTCGGGGTCCCGTACACAGATAGACTCACAAAAGGTCTCACACATGTGGTATATACCCGTACTCAGGAGAAGCAGCAGAATGTATTTTGGGGTGTAATTCCACATATACCCATGGCATGGGTGAGCAATATATCATTTCAGTGACAACTTTGTGTAATTTTTTTTTTTGTCACTTTCCAATCATTTATGACAAACAAATAATATTTCTCTTACGTTCATTGACAGACGCAGACTCTATTCATGACGCGTGGGTTATGCACCTTTTACTAGGAGTAGACTAGGCAGAACGAAAGTTCAGAAAGCAAAGCTGGCCCCTCCCAGGGGGCCGTCCTCACTCAGCACATAACCCCTCAGCCCTGCATATCATCTCAGTTTTCTTCTGCCTAGTGCAAGTAATTAGACCCGGTTCCCTGCTGGGAACTGCGGTTCCCCTATTTTTTTGTCTTTTTCTTTTCTTTCTTTTTGCGCAGGGGCACATGGTCTCGACCTTCGAGGCAATACCGTATGCCCAGAGTCACACCCAGCTCCTGCAGCGAGCGATACTACTGCAGTGGGACAAGTCTCCATCGTCTCTGGATCGACCGACACTGTTGGATCATCAGACCAGGGGGTCGTTGACCTGGTGGCTTCGGGCCCCGGCACTGACCTTGGAGAAGTCGTTCCTTCCCCTGGAATGGATAGTCATGACGGATGCCAGCCTCTCGGGCTGGGGAGGGGTCCTGGGGCAACTGTCGCTCAGGGCCGTTGGTCGACGCAGGAATCTCGTCTTCCGATCAATGTGTTGGAGCTGAGGGCGATCAGTCTCTGTCTATCCCACTGGTCGGCGAGGCCGCGTGGCCTCCCGGTTTGGGTCCAGTCGGACAACACCAGGGCTGTGACGTATGTGAACCATCAAGGCGGAACAAGGAGTTCGGCGGCAGAGGCAGCCCACATTCTAAGGTGGGCAGAGCTTCAGGTGCCGGCAATCTCCACCGTCTACATTCCGGGCGTAGAAAATTGGAAGGCGGACTTCCTCAGTCGCCAAACGCTGGACCAGAGAGAGTGGTCCCTGCATCCAGAGGTGTTTCGCCAGATTTGCGAAAGGTGGGGCATGCCAGATGTGAATCTCCTGGCGTCCAGATTCAATCACAAGGTGAAGACCTTTGTGTGAAGGTCAAGGGACCCGTTGGCGGCAGCCACGGATGCCCTAGTGGCCCCATGGTCCCGGTACAGGCTTCTGTACGCCTTTCCTCCTCTCAAGCTTCTACCGTGGTAGTTGCGCAGGACAGAAGTGGAGGGAATCCCGACAATCCTGGTGGCTCCGGATTGGCCTCGGCGCCCTTGGTACGCCAACGTGGTGTGGATGGTAACAGACGTTGCCTGGCGATTCCCGCTTCGCGAAGACCTACTGTCGCAGGGTCCCATCTTGCACCCTGCTTTACCCTCGCTGGCTTTGACGGCATGGCTATTGAGTCCCAGGTACTGAGGGACAGGGGGGTCTCTGAGTCAGTGATCCCCACCATGCTTAAGGCGCGCAAGTGTACTTCACGCAAGATCTATCATCGCACCTGGAAAACCTATATTGCCTGGTGCGAGGTGGGGGGTTGGAACCCCCGTTCTTTTGCAGTTCCTCGGGTGCTGGCCTTTCTTCAACAAGGCCTGGACCAAAAGTTGGCTTTGAGCATCCTCAAGGGCCAGATTTCCGCTCTGGCGATTCTGTTTCAGCGTCCTTTGGCGACGCATTCTTTGATCCGTACATTTGTACAGGGTGTACGTCATGTGGCTCCTCAGGTATGGTCACCCCTGGCACCGTGGGATCTGAACTTGGTACGTTCTGTACTGCAGAAACCGCCATATAAGCAGATCAGGGATATTCCCTTACAATTGCTGTCTCAGAAGGTCACCTTCTTGGTGGCTATTACATCCGCTAGGTGGGTGTCTGAATTGGCAGCTTTTTCGTGTAGGTCGCCTTATTTGGTCCTACACAAGGATAAGGCAGTGTTGCGTTTGTCTCTTTCGTTCCTACCGAAGGTGATTTCCTCTTTTCACATTAATGAGGACATTGTACTCCCTTCGTTGTGTCCACGCCCGTCTCATCCTAAGGAGATTGCTCTGCATTCTTTGGATGTGGTGAGGGCCTTGCGGGTGTATTTGGCAGCTACAGCTCCTTTTCGGAAGTCGGATGCGCTGTTTGTGCTGACGGAAGGGCCGCGCAAAGGGTTGGCGGCTTCGTCGGCCACTGTTTCACGTTGGAACAGACAGACCGTGACCCATGCGTATACTGTTCAGGGCCAAGTACCCCCTTTTCCAGTCACGGCTCATTCCACCAGGGCGATTAGCACTTCCTGGGCGTCTAGACACCAAGCGTCGGTGTCTCAGGTGTGCAAGGCGGCTACTTGGGCCTCGGTGCACACTTTTGTTAAGTTTTACAAAGTTGATGTGTCAGCATCTGCGGATGCTGCTTTTGGCCGCAAAGTTTGGCAGGGGGCGGTGTAGGCGCGGCTGGCACCTCCCGAGATCTTTTAGTTGGGTACAGTTGTTATTGTTTACCCACCCCTCTTGTTTGACAAAGCTTTGGGACGTCCCCACGTGTCATGAATAGAGGCTGCGTCTGTCAATGAACGTAAGAGAAAATAGGATTTTATTAAGAACTTACCGTAAAATCCTTTTCTCTGAGTTAATTGACAGACACAGCAACCACCCCTCGGTGTTGTGTTTGTACGGCTTGTTACGAACTGAGATGCTATGCAGGGCTGAGAGGTTATGTGCTGAGTGAGGATGGCCCCCTGGGAGGGGCCAGCTTTGCTTTCTGAACTTTCGTTCTGCCTAGTCTACTTCTAGTAGAAGGTGCATAACCCACGTGTCATGAATAGAAGCTGCTTCTGTCAATGAACTCAGAGAAAAGGATTTTACGGTAAGTTCTTAATAAAATCCTATTATTCCATGGACTCAACATGCCTCTCAGAAAATAGCTTGGGGTGTCTACTTTCCAAAATGGTGTCATTTGGGGGGCTTTTGAACTGTCCTGGCATTTTATGCCCATCACCCACTCTTCTAACCACTTGAACCACCAAGTCTTTTCTGACACTTTTTATTTCAATGAAAAAATCCTTTTTTTTTTGCTAGAAAATGACTTTGAACCCCCAAACATTATATATTTTTTAAAGCAGGGGCCCTACAGATTTAAATAGTGGGTGTTACAATTTTTTTTTTTCACAAAGTATTTGTGCAGTGATTTTTCAAACGCAATTTTTGGGGAAAAAAACACTTTTTTTGAATTTTAATGCACAAAAACATACTATTTTGCCCAAATGTTTGGTGAAATATAAAAGTTGATCTCATGCCGAGTGCTTAGACACCAAACATGACATGCTTTAAAAATTACGCACACCCGCGGAGCGGCGACAAACTATATACTTTTAAATATATTATTTTAAAAGCTTTAAAAGCCTTTACAGGTTACTACTTTAGATCTGCAGAGGAGGTCTACTGCTAGAATTACTGCCCTCGATCTAGCGTTCGCGTTGATACCTCACATGCATGGTGAAATTGCTGTTTACATAAGACACGAGACTGACACTTGCGTCCACCTTTGCGCGCGTGCACGGGGGGGCGGGGGGGGGCAGGGGTGCATTTTTTTTTTTTTTTTAATTATTCATTTTGCTTTTAATTTTATTTTTACACTGTCCCTTTCATCTTTTTCTTTTTTTATCATTTTTTATTTTTATCACAGGGATTTTAACTATCCCCTATGATAAAAATAGGTATTGTTGCATATAATTTTTTTTAAAATTTGGGGTCTACTAAGCTCTAGATCTTTCCCCAGCCCTTAAAGCATCTGACCACACCAAAATCGGTTTGATAAGATGCTTCCCCAATTTCCCAGTGGTGCTGTTTATATCTGGCGAAACTGAAGACACAAAATGCTCGTAGCCTGCGGTTTCTTAGGCCATGGAGATGATTGGAGCCATTCTAGTCTTCAATCAGCTCTATGGTAAGCTGGCGGAACCACCAGCTGCATTCTCACTTTCCCCGGTGGGATAGGAGAGCCAGAGAAGACCAGCAACATACTAGTATGTCGCTGGTCCTTGTTGGGCATATATTGTAATGTTCTTTTTTTCATGAAAAAAAAGAATCAATCGGTGGGTATGCCCACCATTAGAAAACCTCCCTTCATCCTCCCACTTCTAATGGTGGGCATAGCCACTTTTTTTAAAAAAATATACCGGAGCATAGGGGCAATCCACCCCAATTTCCACCCACTGCCCCTATGCTCCGGTATATTTGCTTTTTTTTTTAACTGTGGTGGTGAAATCACCTCCAACAGCGCTGGAGTCACTGCTTTATATATGGTGGGATCAAACGCTATTGCTGTCACCCTAAATAAATCAGCGCTGCAGCTGGCGTACCTAAAAATTAAATAAAGATTAATAAGAACAGTAACACATAAAAAAATTATATTCCTGCTAAGAATAAAAAAAATATTAAATGTTACATAAAAACATTGCATACTTGCAAAAAAAACCCCACTATAATAAACCGCAACAAAACAATACAGATATGCATAAACAACAATAGAGAGAGCAATAGAAAGAGAATAGAGAGAAAATGGAGATAGAAAAACAAGAAAAGTACAACTGTTTTTGGTTTTATTTTATTTTATTTTTTTGGTTTTTATAACTTTTTTTTTTTTAGAACAACGAACAATGAACAGTAAATGTTAGGGTCTCCAAAAATGCGGTGACATCTTTGGAGACCCTGTGAATGTGTGTCCTATTTCTGTGTACTGCTGTTCCCTACGCTAATACTCAACTAATGAATAGTAGCGCTCGAAACAGTGACCGATGCAGAGACCAGGCTGGTCCAAACTGGTGGGGCAATAATATCGGGTGTCACGCCTGTATCCATTTCGTCGGCAGACACTACATCTTTTTTGGGGGTATTGTTGGGCAGGGGTACCAGGGATGGCATGTGGATAATGCCGTCCATGCAGCCGGCTCACTGCATGAGGATTGGGAACATGGGGTGCAGAACCATCTGGATACAGCAGGGCTCTGATGATCTCTTCCTGGAATTGCAGTAGAGGTCCAGTCCGTCCTGACGCTTTGTGTAGCACAAAAGCATTCAGCAAAGCCAATTGAAAGAAGTAAATAGACACTTTTTTGTACCAGCGTCTGGATTTACGGGCAATTAAGTATGGCGCCAATAACTGGTCATTGAAGTCCACCCCTCCCATATTAAGGTTATAATGGTGAACACAGAGGGGTTTCTCCACAACACCAGTTGCCGTTCTAATTTGAACAGCCGTGTCTGCATGAAGGGAGGAAAGAACGAAAACATTCTTTGTATCCCTCCACTTAATCGCAAGCAAATTACCACATCTCAAGCAGGCTCTCTCCCCCCAACTAAGTCGGGAATCTACCAGCCGTTGGGGTAGCCCCGGCGATTAGGTGGCATGGTGCCACATGCGCCAATTTGGTGATCAAGTAAGTGACTAAAAAGTGGCAGTAATTGTCCACGTACAAATGGTACCCCTTTCCGAATAAGGGTGACACCAAGCTCCACACAATTTTGCCAGCACTCCCCATGTAGTCTGGGCAACCTTCCGGCTCTACGTGGCTATCTTGGCCCTTATAAACCATAAAACTACATGTATATGTGGCCCTGTCACAGAGCTTATACATCTTGACCCCGTATCTGGCACGCTTGTTGGGGACATACTGTTTGAAAACAAGACGGCCATCAAATTTAATCAGGGAGTCGTCCACGCACACAACTTGGTTGGGAATAAAATGTGCTGCGAACGTCTGTTTGAAGTGGTTTATGAGGGGCTGAATTTTGTAGAGCCGGTCAAATTTAGGGTCTCCATTTGGACGATCGAGTTGATTGTCACTGAAGTGCATGAACTGCAGAATCTGCTCGTATCGTGTCCTGGCCATGGAAGCAGAGTAGACATGCATGTGATGAATTGAGTCAGTGGACCAATATAACCACAATTCAGGTTCTTTATGTATGCCCATGTTGAGGGTAGGGCCCAGAAAGGTCTTAAATTCTGAAACCGTAATTGGTTTCCAATTTCTGTCAAGTGACAAATCGGGATTAGCGGTGATGTATTGACCAGCATATTAATTGCTTTGGTCCACAATAGATCTATAGAGATCTTCGGGGAAATACAGCGAAAAAAAATCAATGGCCCTAAAATCAACTGTATTCACCTGAATTCCGGGTTGGGCAGTGAATGGGGGAAGTACAGACGCTGCATCGGTGGTGGGTTGCCAATCAGGGTTTGCAAGCGCGTCAGGAAGGGCACTATGGGCTCTGTGGGCCTGTGTTCTTCATCTTCGTGGCTGCGGGGCATTACTTGTGCTAGACACACCAGCTTGAACTGCACTTATGGGACGCGCCAAGTCACCAAGCGTTACTGCAGTGCTGGTTGTATGACCAGGATGTACTAGGCTGCTGATGCTTGCCAGGTCACCAGAAGGAGTAGCGGAGTTAGTACTGGCTCTCTGCTCCATACGAGAGCCCTGCGCTTCTTGCACCTCAGCAACAGCTAAACGGGATCTAGTACGCCTGACCTTAGCAGGGACCACCCAGTCGTTAGAGCTATCTGTCATGGAGCCGCTGTCGAATACTAACTCGATTGGTGAGTCTGAATCTGACAGTGAGTCTTCCCCATCGCTCTCATCTGTCATACTCACAATCGCGTAGGCCTCATCACTAGTGTACCTCGGATTAGACGTGGCCTCTAAATTTATAGGTACACTAGTGAGACTCACAGGTAAAAAAGTGCACCTGGTTGTCAGAGCCTGTGTCAAGTCGCTACCAAAATCACTGTCAGAATTCGCATGAATCGGGCGTGATCTCTGCGAAGGCTGCAGATATGTGTGTTGTGTTTTGTAAGTGACAGCGATCTATTGATCCTGCACTTGGGTGAGCTGGGCTGGGCAGAGAGGCTAAACGCAGGTGCTAGCAGTTATCTGGGCTGCTCCCGCTAACGCTGCATTTTTTTAGAACACTAATGTAAGGGGAACGCTAATATATATCTGATCAGATCACAGATATTGATCTGATCAGATACTGCAATAGTATCTAACACCTATCTAATGTGTGTGTCAGAGTACCTAACTAACTGGCCCTGCCTGGGGTTTACGCTGACCCTAACGCACGCTAAAACCTAACTGGGCTCACCGCTGGGCGATCAGGGGTTAAAACCTATAAAAGGTAAATAAAATAATATACGACTGGTAATCAGATGGGGGAAAAAACTATCTAGCTAGCTAGCGTCACCCGTGACACTTATACGGTGATCACAGGTGATGGGGGGCAATCAAGGGGTTAAAAACTTTATTGGGGGTGGTATTTACACCTACCTAGGCCTACTACTAACCTACCCTAACACTGATTTAGTGTCACAAGGGTCACAAGTACAGCGATCGGTAAAAATCAGATCACTGCACTATATGGCACTGTGACAGGGAGTGAAGGGGTTAAACTGGGAGGCGATCAAAGGGTTAACTGTTCCTATGTGAACTGGTGTAAGTGTGCTGTTGGTGCAACTTACATTTTTAGATGTCTCTCTCTCTCTCCTCTCTGCAACGGAAAAGAAAGCAGAGAGGGGAGATGACATCACTTCCCCTGCCTGTGTTTACATTTCACAGGCAAGGGAAGGAATCCCATTCACCGGACGACAAACAGGAATAGACCAAAATCCATTGGTCTATTCCTGTTGACTGGTCCTGCAACGAATGGGACCGCCGCAACAGCGCTGGGGATTCGTGGGACGCGTCCACACCGCCGCAGTAAATATACTGCGCGTGGTGTGGAACCGGTTAACTGCTTGCTGACCGCTTCAAGTAGGAATATGGCAGCGGAGTAGCTCTCCTGTGCCGGATTATGTGTCTATTAGGTGATCCAGCACTTCCAGGTAGGGGGCGTGTGCACCTGCTGCGCCGGTTGTGCTGTGATTAGTCAACACACAAGCCCATCAGCAGGTCCCTGCTGGTCAATGATTGACCCAGTGGCACCCACTGATCAGTGAGGAGGAAGACAGGACAATCTGTATGCCAAAGCAACTTTGAGTAGAATTCTGTTTCGCTAGACTGGAATCGATTATAAATCAGCAAGATCAGTAATAAACAGTACACATAAATGCTAATTGTAATGTGGATAAGGATACTGTAGCTGGCTTAGCGTGCATTCTAAAACAGCATTTCTCAACCTTTCTTCAGTCAAGGCATCCTTAAAAAGTGTTTCTCTTACGTTCACTGACAGACGCAGCTCTTCTTAAATGACACGTGGGTTTTATGTCGTCCTATCAGGAGTGACTAGGCAAAACAGATGCAAAAGCATCAGGGATAGGCTGGTCCCTCCCATGGGGGCCGTCCTCACCTGAGCCTATAAAACCCCCTGCTGGCCAATAGCATTCAGTTTTGCTTGCCTAGTGCAAAGGAGTTGACTGGGTTCCCTTATGGGACCTGCGTTTTTATGCTTTTATTTTCTCTATGAAAAAGATGAAGACTTCTATCAAGTAGCCGGCCTTGGCATAGAGCGGATATCACGAATCCAAAGCTTTGCCCTGCCCGGCCACCTCCTGGCGACCTACCCTAAACTGACAGGGCTGCGTCGCTCTGGGCCCGTTCCGTGCGGGCGGCCTGTGGCTGTTGCCACTTGGGCCCAGTGTCTGGCTTTTGCCTTTCCAGTGGTCTTGGCCAGCAGCAATCCTTCCCGGGACAAGGGGGGAAAGTCTGCTTCGGGTGGCTACCCGCAACGCCCGTCGGACTGGTGAGTGGACCCCTCCCCCGCCTTAGGGCGTGGGGAGCGGCATCCGGGGCAGTTAAAATTTAGAGGTAGCTTTTTCCCTGTCAGGGGTGCACCTAGTAATTGGGTTGGGCCTCTGAGGGCGAATTGGTCCTCTCAGATACTGAGGAGGACCAGGGGGCCTCAGTGGCGCACGACAAGGCAATTGTAGCGGCGCTAATTGCTGACATTCGCCAGACTCTGTGCATTGCTCAGTCTGAGGATGCGCAGACTTCCACTTATGTCTGTGGGTCTATGAGGCCTCCTAAGTCCCCTAGGGCTTTTCCCTATGATCAATTTTTTGAACGGGCTGTTTTTTAAGGAATGGGGTTCCCCCAAAAATTCCTTCACTTTGCCTAAGCGTTTTGCAGTGCGCTATCCCTTTGAGGATGCTTTCTTTAAGCGGTGGGCTTCCCCTTCGGTGGACCCACCGGTGGCCCGTCTAAATAAGGCTACCACCCTTCCTGTGGAGGGTTCGCCCTCTTTTAAGGACGCGGCGGATCGTCGCACGGAAATGGTGTCTAAGGCTATTTTTCAGGTAGCAGGTTTTGCTATGCGGCCAGCTTTGGCCTCAGCAATGTCAGCGCAGTTCCTTTTTGAGTGCCTCTCCTCAGTGTGCAAAAATTGGCGTTGCAATTGTGCAAGGAATGAGTTGCATAAGGTGCAACACGCGGTGGAAGGCCTACATTATCTCTGCGACTCCCTGCTGGACATCATGTCCATGCTGTCCAAAATTTCAGCTTTTGCCATAATCATCAGACGGGTGTTGTGGCTGAGGTCTTGGTCAGGTGATCAGGCGTCTAAGAAACGCCTCACTGACCTTCCCTTCCAGGGGGGTCGTTTGTTTGGACCACAGCTGGACAAAATCATTAAGGATTTCACGGGGGGAAGAGTCTCTTTCTTCCGGAACCCAAACGGCGGGAATTTCGCCGGCGTCAGGGTCCCTCTTTTCCTGCGCAGAAAAAGTTTTTTCGTGCCTCAGGTACAGTCGGGGCGGGTTTCAAGTCCGGTAAGGCCCCGGCTGGGTCTGGTAAGAGAACCTGGCAACGAAAGCCCGGGAAAGCGGAGGAAAAGCCTTCCTCAGCGTGACGGGTTGCCCCCGCCCATATCTCGGGTGGGGGGCCGGTTATTGGAGTTTGCGGACTGCTGGACAGCTCACATCTCCGATCGGTGGGTCCTGGATGTGGTGTCCACCGGTTACCGGATAGAGTTCAAAGCTCTGCCCCCAGACAGGTTCTTTCCCTCAAACCTAAGACTTCCGCAGGGGCCTCTGGAGGAACTGTTAAGCGCGGTCAAGTCCCTCGCGGACATGGGCGTCGTGGTGCCAGTTCCACTGGAGGAGAGGTTCTGCGGTTTTTACTCAAACCTCTTTGTGGTGCCCAAAAAGGGCGGGGTCAGGCCGATTCTGGATCTCAAAGCTCTGAACTGCTTTGTCAAAGCACAGAAGTTCAAGATGGAGTCCATTCGCTCGGTCGTTGCTGCCCTGCATCAAGGGGAATTCTTGGCATCCCTGGACATCAGGGATGCCTATCTGCACGTTCCCATCTGCCAAAAACACCAGCGTTTTCTGCGTTTCGCAGTGGGAGACCTGCACTACCAGTTTGTGGCCCTACCGTTCGATCTGGCCTCGGCTCCCAGGGTGTTCACCAAGGTGTTGGCACCGGTCCTAGCTCTGCTAAGACAGAGAGGTATCGCAGTGGTAGCGTACCTCGACGACCTGCTCCTGAGGGCGGAGTCGGTAGTGTCCTTGGAGGAGGACGTGAGAATCACGACTTCTACACTAAGGGACTTCGGTTGGCTCATCAACCTGCAAAAGTCCTCGCTAGCCCCCTCATGTCACCTGGAATACATCAGTCTGATTCTAGACACGGTGCAGGCGAAGGTGTTCTTGCCTCCCAACAAGCTATTGGGGCTGCAAGTGGCGGTTCGGACCCTACTGTCGCGCCGGAGGTTCTCCCTAAGGTTCTGCATGCGGGTGTTGGGACTCATGGTTTCGTCCTTCGAGGCGATACCTTACGCCCAGAGTCACACTCGGCTCCTGCAGAAGGCGATTCTGTCAAGGTGGGACAAATCTCCCTTTTCTCTGGACAGACTGATCCGTTTGGACCACCAGACCAGGGGATCACTGACTTGGTGGCTCCAGGCTCCAGCACTGACTCTGGGAAAGTCTTTTCTTCCCCTCAACTGGTCGATTGTAACGATGGATGCCAGCCTGACGGGCTGGGGAGGGGTGTTGGGTCAGTTGTCTGCTCAGGGCCGTTGGTCAGACCTGGAAGCTCGACTTCCGATAAATGTGTTGGAACTGAGAGCGATCAGGCTTTGCTTGTCCCATTGGTCGACAAGGCTGCATGGCCTCCATGTCCAGGTTGAGTCGGACAATGCCACAGCTGTGGCGTATGTGAACCATCAAGGAGGGACAAGGAGTTCCGCGGCAGCTGCAGAGGCTGCTCTGATTCTCCGCTGGGCGGAACAACATGTCCCGGCGCTCTCCGCAATTTACATTCCGGGAGTGGAGAACTGGCAGGCGGACTTTCTCAGTCGCCAGACACTGGACCAGGGGGAATGGTCCCTGCATCCGGAGGTGTTTCGCCAGATTTGCTGCAAGAGGGGCACACCAGAGGTAGACCTCATGGCGTCCAGGTTCAATCACAAGGTCGAGACCTTCGTGTGCAGAACAAGAGATCCGTTGGCGGTCGCCATGGATGCGCTGGTGGCTCCTTGGGGTCGGTACCGGTTAATATACCTCTTCCCTCCCCTGAAGCTGTTGCCTCAGGTTCTGCGCAGGATAGCTGCGGAGGGTATTCCGACAATCCTGGTCGCTCCCGATTGGCCTCGGCGCACTTGGTACGCCGATCTGGTTCGGATGGTGGCAGACGCCCCTTGACAGCTTCCGCTTCGCGAAGACCTGCTGTCCCAAGGTCCCATCTTGCACCCTGCTTTACCCTCACTGGCTTTGACGGCTTGGCTATTGAGGCCCAGGTATTGAGGGATCGGGGCGATTCCGGCTTTAGACCGGGAACTCGCATGAGTTACGGTCCGAGAACAGGTCCGGGACAACGTCTTTTCAGTCGTGGGACCTGTGGTTTATTCTCGCTCCCAAGGTTGGGGGGCGAAGCGTGGTACGTTATATCCGAAAGGTCCAGGACACTATTTAAAACGCGCTTCACGTGAATGCACGGAATTCGTATCATCCCTAATGTCTCAGTCGTTGAGGGGCTAGGGAGTTATGGACCCGGAGTTATCGGTTCGGCAGTTTCGGTCACTCCCATTTCGTCCCACGTTCTACCCTGGAACCCTGTCGTCCAGAAGCGCTTCGCCTTCGACAGTTCCCCGCAGACGGTGGTAGGCTTGGTCTAGCCGCATGGTTCACG
>BLSH010440579.1:330840-341111 GCA_018402905.1 Glandirana rugosa
ACCCCCCCCCCCCCCCCCCGCTAACAGTTAGTGATTGGTCACAGATGTGTACAGTGACAGGTTGGGGGATCGCACACACACACTGCTCAAAATTTTTACTTGCCTTCAGTTGTACGAAAAAAAGAGGGGGTGCCTCCCCCGCTTCCACTTCCTTCCAGTTTATGCCGTTGAAAAATCGGTGATCTTGTATGTCGACAATGAAATCATTGCACATTGTTGGATCTTTACACAGGAGCTGTGGGGGGAAAATAGAAACACATGAGATTACAGCTATGGGATAACATTGCTAAGAATTCTATTTATACCGTCCTGTGGCCTTCACTCTCCGCACATCACAGGAAATAGATGAGTGCTGTCACATAAAACTTTTTTTTTTGTACAATCATTAGAATGAATGGGGCTTCACTTTTTTCAGAGTCTCAAATCAAGTGAAGTTCAAACTGCATTGGCACACCATGCATTATGGCTCGTGGATTACCTTCTTGTGTATCAAAGGGAAGTTGATGAAAAACAAGCTAATATAGTTCCATCCCCAATGCAAAGTAATCCATGGCTCCATCATAGAGAAGATTGAAAAACATCTGTGGGAAAATCAAAGAGAGAGAATAGGACTAGAGTGGCAAATCAGACTGGAAAGCAGAAGCATCATTTAGAAAAAGGCTCCACCCAGAAGTTTTCATTTAAATGTATAACATAGGTAATTTAGAATCTTCCAACCTCTATGCGGAGCAGACATAAACTAGCCATTACACACAGAGCTAGAAGTACAATTCTCTGACCCTTGTCAAATTGGCAAGAGTGATTTTTATCCTGACAGATTTGTATTAAGAATAATATCAGGGATAAATAATATATATATGAATTTCAAATAATCCTGAGCACAGAGATGGGACCCCCAGGGCTGGATGGTAACTGGACAGGACCCCCCCAGGGCTGGATGGTAACTGGACAGGACCCCCCCAGGGCTGGATGGTAACTGGACAGGACCCCCCCCAGGGCTGGATGGTAACTGGACAGGACCCCAGGGGGTGGATGGTAACTGGACAGGACCCACAGGGCTGGATAACTCCTGAGCTAAACTTCAAATCCCAGGACACAATCAAATATGAGATTTCTGCAGTCCAGTTAAAGCAGTTATTTATTTTTCTTTTATGTCACCCAATTATTGGCACATTAAAGAGAACCTATAAACCTGTCCCAACTGGAACTTCCTTTCAGTTCTGAAAGCTGTGATTGTTTAACCTCCAAAAGTGGTGCTAGTCCCAGGACAGGCTATACCTCCAGAGCAGGCCACGCATAGGGACATGCCGGCCGTGGAACTCGCACTGCTGCTGTGAGTCAGTGGCTTTCTTTAGTGCCAGATGGGACCCTCAGCTGAGACTGGTAAAGGCCAAGTTGACAGGTTCTCTTTATTCTGGTCAATAATTGTACTGTGTATATAGGTTCTCTATCATCTAGGCCTAATCTGGTTGATAGGGGCACCTCATAAACATGTTCTCTTTAATTCAGGCATAATTTGGTCTATAGCCACTTCCCGACCGCGCGCCGTGTTTTCACGGCGGCAGTCGGGATGCTGAGCGTGAATCGCTGTAAAAAGGAGGCGATATGCGATGAGCCACTAGGGGGCGCGCGCGCCCGCCGCACTCCTGAGGAGTGTTCCCGCGGCTCGGGCGGAGCCGATGTCCGCCGGCGAGCCGCGATGGGCGGCAACAGTGAAAGAACGGGGAACCGCCGATATAAGTAGGGGCATGAGAAATCTACTGATCCCTGTCACTGGGATCAGTTAGATCTCTCATGCCCATGTTGTTAGCCCAACCCCCCACAGTAAGAACACACCCAGGGAACACAGTTAACCCCTAGCTCTCCCCCCCAAGGTTAACCCCTTCACTGCCAATGACATTTATACAGTAATCAGTGGACATTTAAATTTCTGATCGCTGAATAAATGTCATTGGTCCCAAAAAAGTGTCAAAAATGTCCACTGCAATATCGCAGTACCGCTAAAAATCGTGAATCGCCGGCCATTACTAGTTAAAAAAAAATAAATAAATAAAAACCCCAGAAATGAATTCTCATCATCCGTAAACGCGGTCACTTTTGCGCAAACCAATCAATAAACGCCGATTGCGATTTTTTTTTAATCACAAATATGAGGAATTATATAAATCGGACAAAAACGGTGAAAAAAAATGTTTTTTTATATTTTTTTTAGATTTGAATTTTAGCAAAAAGTAAGAAATTTAGGTTTTTTTGCAAAATGGTCCCTGTTCTTTTGTTTATAGTGGCGATCAGAAATGACGCAGAGGCGATCAAATACCACCAAAAGAAAGCTCTATTTGTGGGAAAAAAAGGACGCAAATTTTGTTTGGGTGCAACGTCGCACGACCGCGCAATTGTCAGTTAAAGCGACGCAGCGCCGAATCGCAAAAAGTGTTCTGGTCCTAAAGCTGGAAAACCTTCCGGTTGGTAAGTGGATAATTTGTCTGTGGATACAGATTATTTTTAATTCTGGACAGGCTCAATCTGGACCTTTGCCATGTTCTTACAGGTTTCCTGAGGACTAATATGATAGATAATTGCTGTGTACATGAGCACATTAGAAAAGCAGATAAATGTTCTTTTACTTCCTTCTGGAGACCCATTATACATAAATCCAAGGTTTTCTGTCACCATGTTGCATCCATACATGTTGGTTGCTGCCAAGCCAAAGTCAGCAATTTTAACATGACCACTGCTATCTACAAGAACTTTCTCAATCTTTATGTCCCTGTGGGGGAAAAAAAAATAATGTTAGGTCAGGTCTGCAGTTCAGACAATGATCCCCCCTTATACCCCAATATTACTGATCTACAGAGGCATAGACAATCACAAAGCTCCCTTTTCTAGCACTACACATACATAGCTTGATATGTTTCAGGAAACAATCTTATCTTTGAATCGATTGCACTGTTAGCTCCGGTTGGAGCTGCGGTACTAAGTTAGTACAGTAATCTCCCCCATTGAGATGTTCTGTTCTGACAGGGGGATGGCCCCCTACCAGAACACTCTGATCAGTGGTTTTCCAGCATGCTCATCCAACAGAAGTCAGCCAAATGGCTGGCTTCTGTCAGACAGGGTGCCATACACACGAGCCGAATGTTGACCGATCTTTTTTTTTTTTTTTTTTTTCCTTTCCACTAATGGGGTTAAGAGTTTAGTTGTTGAGGCGGGGGGATTGTAAAATGATTGAAGAATATATTGTAGTAATTACCTGTGAACGATGCATCTGGAATGCAGGTGCTGCAGACCACACACAAGCTCCGCTACCAGGAGTCTGAGCGTTGGAAGGTCCAGTGGGTCCAAGGTGTCAAATTTGCTCATTTCCTCCAATAAGCCAAACAGATCTCCGCCTCTCAGTCCATAACATAGAATAAGTAATCCTGGTGAAAGGAACATGTTATAATTTTTCTACCAAAACACACTACATGACGTCTGTCTATATCTACCTATATCTCTGTCTGTCTATCTATGCCATGTACAGCTGTAAGTGACACCATTGTATGATTTGCTATAGCACTTTCAGGCAGTTGCTGTAAATACTGTAGTGTTCCATGGAGAAAGGACTCCTATACTAAACTTATAAGCACTGTACATTCTTTGGTAATATGTTTCTGGTGTCTTCTACATCTGAATCTCATCTCATCCTGGATTCAAGCAATGTTTTTGCTTCTGTATATTACATTTTATATATATTACTCATTTGATAATTTTGTCTTAACATATTAGACTTACTTCCGTCTGGAATGTGGCATAAGCATGGGCACAGAAAAGACTGCCCGCAGCTTTTTCCATGGCTATGCGCTCATTGTGCACCCTTTCTGGGTTATCATTAACTGGAAGCCACTTGTGGACAATTTTCACGACCACCAGTACTCCGCTGTCACGGTGTGTCGCCAGCACCACCTGTAGGAGAGAGACAGTTAATACATCATCTTTTCCATGCACTCTAGCTGTAACATCATTATTAGACAATCCTCATGTTCTGTGCCTAATTATCTTTCTTTTCTTCTGTCCTGTGGGTTTTGCCATTTGCCGAAATATGACCGACTGCTATATGTGTTCTGTACACACAGAGAGACTCAGTCAGCCTTATTCACCACAGGAGGCTGATTCATAAGTATCATAACCCAGAGCGACCAATCAGAATTCATTGCAGAAGTCAGACAAGGAGAACTCTGACTGGTTGCTGCACTGGCAGGCACAGTGTGATTCTCCCCATTAAAGTTTTGCCTTGCAGTGGGGTCTCCCTCTGCATTACAAGGGTTAGTTGCTCATTGTACCTAGGGGATGATGAATAAGATGATATGCTATATTTACTGTAATCCTTACTCCCGCAGGCTTCCTCCGCATTGCATGAGCACCCCCTCTGAAGTCTTTTTCCTTCATTGCCTGGCCAGTTGCAGCTCTCTGATCTCATCCCATATAGTGCAGATCCAGGAGTCCTGTATTATATGGAAGGATGTTGAGGGCCATGGGAAGCGGAGGAGAGTGCTGGGTGGCAGGGAAGTGATTAATAAGTTAAGGATCTCACCTTATTCACCACCCCCTGGGAAAATGAGCATTTAACCCTTGCAGTGGTGGGGGCAGGGCTGCTGATAGAAATCACTGGGCCCCGTACAGACTATTTGACAGGGCCCCCCAAGAAAGTATTAAAGCTATATTTCGCTAAAAATACAATCAAACTATTAGCAGACACAAATGCAACATAACTCACAGAATTCCTGCTAAATCTAACAGATAAAACGGAGTTAATAAATAAAAATGAAGATGAGATGAAAAAAATATCCAGGCTCAGGGATCAGAGGGAGAGAAACAAAGTTAAGCTCCATGCACACCGGGCTTAAAAAAAAACTCCAGTTCACTTGCCAGAAAAAAACGCTCATGTAGAACTTTTTTTGTACAAAGTTTAGACAAGTTTAGGAGAACCAGAAGGGTTTCTTTTTTCTGTCTCTTAAACGTTGAGCTTAAAATCTGCCTGTGTATGGACACATAGGATAACATTGAGCTTCTTCTACAGGCAAAACACTAAACTCCTGTAGAAGCAGCGATTTTTTTTTTCTAAGCCAGTGTGCATGGAGCCTAAGTTATACATAACAAACTCCAGTGCTGAGGAGGAGGGGGCACACACAGGGAGGGGGATTAGTGAGGGACGAATGTCTCTTTCTTATCAGATAAAAGCTTGTAGCAAGGGAGAGGGAAGGAGATCAACGTTCATCTGCTGGAGGAAAAGAGACACAATTGTCATCTGCCACTAATCACCCTTGTGTGGGCCCCCCTGTGTGCTCCGGGCCCCCCACACCGGGGCTGGTTGTACCCCCCTATCAGTGGCCCTCGGTGGGGGGCAAGGGTGTACAGTCCCTCTTGCTCATTACTTCATTCCACCCCCCCCCCCCCCGCATACTTAGCTGAGTGTACATGTTTATGCTGCACATGGTGTACAGTCTTCTGTGATGAGGGTCATATTGTGTCCCCCCAGTGTTTATGGTTTCCTTAGTAGTTATCACTTACCTTCCCACAGCCTCTTTCTCCAAGTATCTTATGGAAGATGAAGTCCTCCGGACCCAGGGAGGCCGTTTCACGTTCTTTGCATTTTGTGCTGTGAGTCAATGCTGTCCCGCCAACTCCTAGAGAAAGGAAGAAATTACATTTATTATCCCATCACCAATCATGTTACTGGACTTATTTCTATTGTCCATTGAAGGCTCCAAAACAGAAAACTGCTAAAATAGAGTACAACATACAAAAACATCTTACTACAGCTATAACTGATAATTCTGTTTTGCATTTAATCAGTTAAACAAATGTCGAATCAATAACTAATTCGCTATGCAATGCATACTAGCACATTATGCCTTTACTTTGCAGGGAAGAAAAAAAGGAAGAGTTTACTTCTTCTTTAACCACTTCAATACCAGGCACTTACCCCCCTTTCTGCCCAGACCAATTTTCAGCTTTCAGTGCTGTCGCATTTTGAATGACAATTGTGCGGTCATGCGACGCTGTACCCAAACAACATTTTTATCATTTTGTTCCCACAAATAGAACGTTCTTTTGGTGGTATTTCTCTTACGTTCACTGACAGACGCAGCTCTTCTTAATTGACACGTGGGTTTTATGTCGTCCTATCAGGAGTGACTAGGCAAAACAGATGCAAAAGCATCAGGGATAGGCTGGCCCCTCCCATGAGGGCCGTCCTCACCTTAGCCTATAAAACCCCCTGCTGGCCAATGGCATTCAGTTTTGTTTGCCTAGTGCAAAGGAGTTGACTGGGTTCCCTTATGGGACCTGCGTTTTTTTCTGCATGTAATTTTTTTTTTTTTTCTTTTTCTGAAAATGATGAAGACTTCTATCAAGCAGCCGGTCTTGGCATAGAGAGGATATCACGAATCCAAAGCTTTGCCCTGACCGGCCACCTCCTGACGACCTACCCTTAAGTGTCAGGGCTGTGTCGTTCAGGGCCCGTTCCGTGCGGGTGGCCTGTGGCTGTTGCCACTTGTGCCCAGTGTCTGGCTTTTGCCTTTCCAGTGGCCTTGGCCAGCAGCAATCCTTCCCGGGACAAGGGGGGTAAGTCTGCTTTGGGCGGCTACCCGCAACGCCCGTCGGACTGCTGAGTGGACCCCTCCCCCGCCCTTAGGACGTGGGGGGGGCGACATCCGGGGCAGTAATTATTTATTGGTGGTAGCTTCTTTCCCTGTCAGGGGGACACTTTTTTTATTGCGTGCCCCCCTCCTTCCCCCCACCCCCCACCTCCGCCCCCCCCCCCCAGTCTGCCGCGTTTGCGCGGCGTCGCGATGTATCTTTTAAGGCCCTGGGACCTATACTGCATCACTGGGGAACGTTCGCTCGCACGCTTTTAAAAAATTATGCTGCACGAGCGCCATTTTCTCCCCGGTGGCGGTTTTTGGTATTACACTCTGTAAATTCTCCTCAGAGAAGCGCAGCTGCATGTGTGATACAGTCCTCAGGAGCGCCCTTTTTCCCTCACAGCGCTGACAGGCTACAGGGCTAGAAGCAGCAGGTTTGGCTGGCTCCTTGGGGTGTTGTTTTTAGTGGGCTTGTCCCCCCAGGTTCCCTGGGTCATCTTAGGTGGTGGTGGTGTTACGTGGGGAGGGTGTCCCATTCAGGCTATGTCTGGGAACGGCGACGCGGTGGCTATGGACCCTGCATCGCCCTTTGTAATGGAGACAGCTGAGCAAAGCTCCGCACAAGCCCCTGCGGTTACTTTGGACCTCCTGCGGGCTCTTTTTGTGGAATTCATTCCTAAGTTTACTGCTACGGCCCCTGAGCCCCCCGCTAAGCGCTTGGCCCCCCATGTCTCCTCAGGTGAAGATTCAGATCATGGGGTTGCCACGGGGACCCCCGCGGAACTCTCTGAGGGCGAATTGGTCCTTTCTGAAGCTGAGGACCAGGGGGCCTCAGTGGCGCGCGACAAGGCAATTGTAGCGGGCCTTATTGCTAACATTCACCAGGCTATGTGCCTTGCTCAGCCTGAGGAGGCGCAGACTTCCACTTATGTCTGTGGGTCTATGAAGCCTCCTAAGGCCCCTAGGGCTTTTCCCTATGTTCAATTTTTTGAACGGGCTGTTTTTAAGGAATGGGGTTCCCCCAAAAATCCCTTCACTTTGCCTAAGCGTTTTGCAGTGCGCTATCCCTTTGAGGATGCTTTCCTAACACGGTGGGCTTCCCCCTCGGTGGACCCACCGGTGGCCCGTCTGAATAAGGCTACCACCCTTCCTGTGGAGGGTTCACCCTCTTTTAAGGACGCGGCGGATTGCCGCACGGAAATGGTGTCAAAGGCTATATTTCAGGTGGCAGGTTTTGCTATGCGGCCAGCCTTGGCCTCAGCAATGTCAGCGCAGTCCCTTTCTGAGTGCCTCTCCTCAGTGTGCAAAAATTTGAGTTGCAATTGTGCAAAGCATGAGTTGCATAATTTGCAACATGCGATGGATGGCCTCCATTATCTGTGCGACTCCCTGCTGGACATCATGACCATGCTGTCTAAAATTTCAGCCTTTGCTATTAATATCAGACGGGTGTTGTGGCTGTGGTCTTGGTCGGGTGATCAGGCGTCTAAAAAACGCCTCACTGACCTTCCCTTCCAGGGGGGTCGTTTGTTTGGACCTCAGCTGGACGAAATCATTAAAGATTTCACGGGGGGAAAGAGTCTTTCTTCCGGAACCCAAACGACGGGACTTTCGCAGACGTCAGGGTCCCTCCTTTTCTAGGCAGAAGAAGTATTTTCGTGCCTCGGGTACAGCCGGGGCGGGTTCCAAGTCCGGTAAGGCCCCGGCTGGGTCTGGTAAGAGAACCTGGCATCGTAAGCCCGGAAAAGCGGAGGATAAGCCCTCCTCAGCGTGACGGGTTGCCCCCGCCCATATGTCAGGTGGGGGGCCGGTTACTGGAGTTTGCGGACTGCTGGACAGCTCACATCTCCGATCGGTGGGTGCTGGATGTGGTGTCCACCGGTTACCGGATAGAGTTCAAAACTCTACCCCCAGACAGGCTTTTACTCAAACTTCTTTGTGGTGCCCAAAAAGGGCGGGGTCAGGCCGATTCTGGATCTAAAAGCTCTGAACTGTTTTGTCAAAGCACAAAGGTTCAAGATGGAGTCCATTCGCTCGGTCGTTGCCGCCCTACATCAAGGGGAATTCTTAGCATCCCTGGACATCAGGGACGCCTATCTGCACGTTCCCATCTGCCAAAAACACCAGCTTTTTCTGCGTTTCGCAGTGGGAGACCTGCACTACCAGTTTGTGGCCCTACCATTCGGTCTGGCCTCGGCTCCCAGGGTGTTTACCAAGGTGTTGGCACCTGTCCTAGCACTGCTAAGGCGGAGAGGTATCGCAGTGGTAGCGTACCTCGACGACCTGCTCTTGAGGGCGGAGTCGGTAGTGTCCTTGAAGGAGGACGTGTCAATCACGGCCTCCACACTAAGAGACTTCGGTTGGCTCATCAACCTGCAAAAGTCCTCGCTTGCCCCCTCATGTCGCCTGGAGTACCTCGGTCTAATTCTAGACACAACTCAGGCGAAGGTGTTCTTGCCTCCCAACAAACTATTGGGGCTGCAAGCGGCGGTGAGGACCCTGCTGTCACGCCGGAGGTCCTCCCTAAGGTTCTGCATGCGGGTGTTGGGTCTCATGGTTTCATCCTTCGAGGCGATTCCTTACGCCCAGAGTCACACCCGGCTCTTGCTGAAGGCGATTCTGTCAAAATGGGACAAAAGTCCTTTTTCTCTGGACAGACTGATCCGGGTTCCCCTGTCCGGGTTCAATCGGACAACGCCACAGCAGTGGTATATGTGAACCATCAGGGAGGGATAAGGAGTTCAGCGGCAGCTGCAGAAGCTGCTCTGATTCTCCGCTGGGCGGAACAACATGTTCCAGCGCTCTCCGCAATCTACATTCCGGGAGTGGAGAACTGGCAGCCGGACTTTCTCAGTCGTCAGACACTGGACCAAGGGGAATGGTCCCTGCATCCAGAGGTGTTTCGCCAGATTTGCTGCAAGTGGGGCACACCAGAGGTAGACCTCATGGCGTCCAGGATCGATCACAAGGTCGAGACCTTCGTGTGCAGAACAAGAGATCTGCTGGCGGTCGCCACGGACGCGCTGGTGGCTCCTTGGGGTCGGTACCGGTTACTATACCTCTTCCCTCCCCTGAAGCTGTTGCCTCGGATTCTGCGCAGGATAGCTGCGGACGGCATTCCGACGATCCTGGTCGCTCCCGATTGGCCTCGGCGCACTTGGTACGCCAATCTGATTCGGATGGTGGCGGACGCCCCTTGGCGGCTTCCACTTCGCGAAGACCTGCTCTCCCAAGGTCCCATCTTGCACCCTGCCTTACCCTCGCTGGCTTTGACGGCTTGGCTATTGAGGCCCAGGTATTGAGGGATCGGGGAGTCGCTGGAACCCTCTCGTCCAGAAGCGCTTCACCTTCGGCGGTTCCCCGCAGGCGGTGGTAGGCTTAGTCTAACCGCATGGTTCACGCGGCTCCGGTTAGCCCTCGCTGGTCCTAGCAGCCTTACGGCAGGCGTCGATAGGACGCGTCTTAGGCTCCGTTGTCGAAGTCCCCTCCCTTCTCCATATCATTGGCCATGGCTGGGGTTCCTCGGTGGTCGCGCAGGCACCGCTGGCGGTCGTCTAGAGAACAAGACGTGTGCTTCCAGAGCTGGAACACTAGCTAGGACCTGCGGTACTCCAGATGGAGACCACACGGGGTGAACGTCGTTTAGAC
>BLSH010440579.1:344865-357306 GCA_018402905.1 Glandirana rugosa
CCCCCCCCCCCCCCCCAAAGAAAACCCTTCTAGCACAACCCCCTAATCCTTCCTCCTAGAACAAACCCCAAAATTACCCTCCTAGCACAGTCTGCCTACCTCTACCCAAATCCCCCCCCTTCTAGCACATGGTTGTAGTTGACTTGGAAAGAGTGCTAGGTTCCCCCACCTATCACAAACCTTTCCAAATCACCTTCCTAAATCCTGTCTACTAGCACAAACCACTCTATCCCTCCTCCTAGCACCCCCCCTCCCAATCACCCTCCTAGCACAACCTCCTAATCCCTCCTCCAAGAACAAACCCACAAATCCCCTTCATAGCACAACCCACCATCTGCTCTCAAATCTCTCTCCTAGCACGCCTGGATCTCAACAACCTGGTGTGTTTGGCTTCATTTCAGCTTCTGCATGGCTTTCCATTCGTCACTGACAAAGGAAAAGACCTCAAACAACTTCTGTTCCTCAGCTGAAATAGGTTCAATAGGTTCTTCTCTACCATCCATGTTGTTCATCAGGTCTTCCGGTTTTATCGTCTCTCTTGTCAAGTTTCTGAAGTCCTGAAAAAGAAGCGAAAGCCATGAGATCCCCTGTATGGACCATTCAATTCGATATGACTGTGAGATGTCAGCTACCACTCACCACTGTGCATAAGATAAGGATTTTCAGTATAGAATTGTGAAAACTCCCTTCTAAAAGTCTTGGGGTTTTTTTATAGCTAAAAAAACGTCACTGCTAAAAAACAGTTGATAACAGCCTATGTGTGCATGAACACATGGGATAACATGATGGAGGGTTTATTGACTGTAGAAAAAAAGGTCTGCAGCTGAAAACAGCTCCTGAAAAACAGTCAAAAAACGTCCTGTGTGCATGAAGCCTTAGAATTGTGCAAACTCCCTTTTGAAAAGTTTGTATTTGTCCCCTAATCTCACTTTATTCACTTCTCCTGAGTCTTCAGATTGAGAGTCGGGCTGAGAGTCCTGAGGTCTGCCAGTTGCTATCCTCTCACATTCACAGCTTCACACATTGGAGTTGACTTACTAAAGGTAAATACTCAGTGCACTACAAGTGCACTTGCTCCAGAGCTTAGTAAATGAGGTAAAGCTTCACTTTGCAAACAATACCCAATCGCATTTAAGGAAAAAAAAAAAACAGTATTTTTGCTTGCACATGTTTGGATGATAGAAATCAGCAGAGCTTCCCCTCAGATCTAGAGCAACTGCACTTGCAGTGCACAGTATATTTACCTTTAGTAAATCAACCCCAGTGTCTCCCAGCTCCTGAGTGCATGACCGCATCAAATAAAAGAACCCTGTGGCTGTGAAATGTAAGTCCTTCCCTGAGACTCTCAAACTGATGAGTCAGATTCAAGGTAAAGCTAAGATAGGAAATTAAAATGTTGCACAGTTCGAATAAATGAAGTCAGAATATGTAGATTCTTTCATCAATCTGATCTTGAGGATTTGTTTATTAATCTAGAAAATGTTACCTCTCCCAACCTAACACTTATACTGACTTACCTGTGATAGAAAGATGTATATAATTACCTATTTTCTGGCTGTTCACCTGATCCTGCTTCCCTGTGTCAGCCAGCAGAAGCTGCAGGGAAGAGCAGGGAACACCAACAAGGGTTGTGCCATAGGAGTCTATGGGTGATGTCACCATTCCCAGGCATTTCAGCCATTGCCGGAACTCTTTCCTCTCCCTTGCAGCTGCTGCTGGCTGACACATGGAAGTCGGATCACCTGACCAGACTGAAAGTAGGCAAGTATATAGATATCTTTTACATAGGTTAGTCAACATAGATGTTGGGGGAGGGGACATTTTTAAGATTCGTTAGGGTCTAGCTTGGAATCCCTCTTTAAGCACATTGATACTCTGTCTCAGAAATGTCATTGTTTCCTCTATGCAATCACCCTGCCCCCCCCCCCCCCCGCTAAAAAAGTGTACTGATTGGTCACAGCTGTGTAGAGTGACAGGTTGGTGGATCGCACACGCACTGCTCAAAATTTTTACTTGCCTTCAGTTGTACGAAAAAAAGAGGTGGTGCCTCCCCCGCTTACACTACCTTCCAGTTTATGCCGTTGAAAAATCAGTGATCTTGTATGTCGGCAATGAAATCATTGCACATTGTTGGATCTTTACATGGGAGCTGTGGGGGAAAAAATAGAAAAACATGAGATAATAGCTATGGGATAACATTGCTAAGAATTCTATTTATACAGTCCTGTGGCCTTCACTCTCTGCACATCACAGGAAATACTCCTCACGGCGCTGGCAATGTACTTCCTATTAATAAAATGCTAAGCGCAATGTGGAGTCTGCGGCGTGTTCTCTGCATAATGCTGCAAAGAATGCCTGGTGATAGGATGAGAGTGCTGTCACATAAAACTATTTTTTTTTTACAATCATTAGAATGAATGGGGCTTCACTTTTTTCAGAGTCTCAAATCAAGTGAAGTTCAAACTGCATTTATTAAGCACACTGGCTCCTTGGCTGAGCCTAAATGTCTACCTTCCCTGTTCTGCCTGGACTGTCACTACTTACCCTTTCCAGAAAGTCCTTGAGGACGGGGTCAGTACCCTGTTTGAAGCTTGGCACACCATGCATTATGGCTCTTGGATTACCTTCTTGGGTATCAAATGGAAGTTGATGAAAAACAAGCTAATATAGTTCCATCCCCAATGCAAAGTAATCCATGGCTCCATCATACAGAAGATTGAAAAACATCTGTGGGAAAATCAAAGAGAGATAATAGGATTAGAGTGGCAAATCAGACTGGAAAGCAGCAGCATCATTTAGAACAAGGGTCCACCCAGACGTTTTCATTTAAATGTATAAGATAGGTAATTTAGAATCTTCCAACCTCTATGTGGAGCCGACATAAACTAGCCATTACACACAGAGCTAGAAGTACAATTCTCTGACCCTTGTCAAATTATCCTGACAGATTTGTATTAAGAATAATATCGGGATAAATAAAATATATGAATTTCAAATAATCCTGAGCACAGAGATGGGACCCCCAGGGCTGGATGGTAACTGGACAGGCCCCCCAGGGCTGGATGGTAACTGGTCAGCCCCCCCAGGGCTGAATGGTAACTGGACAGGACCCCAGGGGGTGGATGGTAACTGGACAGGACCCCCAGGGCTGGATAACTCCTGAGCTAAACTCCAAATCTCAGGACACAATCAAATATGAGATTTCTGCTGTCCAGTTAAAGCAGTTATTTAATTTTCTTTTATGTCACCCAATTATTGGCACATTAAAGAGGACCTATAAACTTGTCCCAACTGGAATTTCCTTTCAGTTCTGAAAGCTGTGATTGTTTAACCTCCAAAAGTGGTGCTAGTCCCTGAACAGGCTATACCTCCAGAGCAGGCCACACATAGGGACATGCCAGCCGTGGAACTCGCACTGCTGCTGTGAGTCAGTGGCTTTCTTTAGTGCCAGATGGGACCCTCAGCCAAGACTGGTAAAGCCAAGTTGACAGGTTCTCTTTATTCTGGTCAATAATTGCACTGTGTATATAGGTTCTCTATCATCTAGGCCTAATCTGGTTGATAGGGGCACCTCATACACAGGTTCTCCTTAATTCAAGCATAATTTGGTCTATAATTTGTCTGTGTATACAGATTATTTTTGATTCTGGACAGGCTCAATCTGGACCTTTACCAGGTTCATACAGGTTTCCTGAGGACTAATATGATAGAGAATTGCTGTGTACATGAGCACATTAGAAAAGCAGATAAATGTTCTTTTACTTACTTCTGGAGACCCATTATACATAAATCCAAGGTTTTCTGTCACCTTGTTGCATCCATACATATTGGTTGCTGCCAAGCCGAAGTCAGCAATTTTAACAAGACCGGTGCTATCTACAAGAACTTTCTCAATCTTTATGTCCCTGTGGGGGGTAAAAACCTTAGACTTACCGGTGACGGTATTTCTAGGAGCCTTTCAGGACAGCACCATGGAGAGAGCGCAGCTCCACCTCTTGCAGGAAACACTGCCGTGTCAACGCCCCTTTAACAGCGGCTGCTTCCACCATGCCGTCAGTCGTTCCACAGTTTTCCTCCGACATGCTGGAAGATATAAACCAGAGACATCATATGCAAGTTTACATATTCATATCCCCCCAAAAATTAGGGAGGGAAGTAGCTGCTGTCCTGAAAGGCTCCTAGAAACACCGTCACCGGTAAGTCTAACTAAGGTTTTTCTCCCCTCGCCTTTCAGGACAGCACCATGGAGATGATAACCGAGCACTTACTTCAGGGCGGGTCCACAGCTTGCAGGACCTTCCTGCCAAAGGACTGATCTGCTGCTGACAAGAGATCTAGCCTGTAGTGCCTTATGAAGGTAGAAAAACTGGACCAAGTGGCTGCCTTACAGATTTGTTCTGGCGAGGCCCCCGCCTTCTCAGCCCAGGAAGTTGCCACTGCCCTTGTGGAGTGTGGCAACACTCCCACCGGCGGTTCACTGCCGTTAACCAGATAAGCTTCTCTTATTGCTTGCTTCAGCCACCTGGCTAGGGTGCCTTTTGACGCCCTCTCCCCCTTACGAGCTCCTGAAGACAGGACAAACAGGGATGACGATTTTCTCAGGTCATTCGTCACCTCTAGATATCTAAAGAGGCATCTTCTGACATCCAGAGTGTGAAAAACGTCCTCACCCGGTCCTGATGGTTTTGAGCAGAAAGTTGGAAGTACGATTTCCTGAGTGCGATGGAAAGCCGAGGCTACTCTAGGGAGGAATCCAGGATCCGTCCTTAAGACGATTCTATCTTCAGAGCATCTGAAAAAAGGCTCTGTTGTAGATAAGGCTTGTAATTCACTAATCCTATGAGCCGTGGTTACTGCCACCAGGAGAATGCTTTTTAAAGTAAGACAGTTTAATGTTGCCTGCTCCAAAGGTTCAAATGGACTTTTAGTAAGACCTTGTAAAACTAAGGATAAATCCCAGCTTGGGAAAACTTTAACTGCTATCGGCCTAACCCTGGCCATAGCTTTTAAAAAACGAATTATCAACGGCTCCTTAGATAAGGTCTTCTCTAGGAACACTGATAGGGCAGCTACCTGTGTTTTGAGCGTCCTTGCTGCCAGACCTTTCTCCATGCCTTCCTGGAGAAATTCCAAAACAGAAATTTAATTTTTTAAATCAAAGTTTTTGCTGGAACACCAGGTATTGTAGCACTTCCAGACTTTTAGATATATGGACCTAGTGACCTCTTTTCGGCTTGTCAAAAGAGTGTCGATCAGTTTCTTTGACATGCCTTTTAGTTTCAGAAGGTCCTCCTCAGAAACCAAGCTGCGAGTTTGAGCTGAGCCGGGTCTGGGTGAAACAAGTCCCCTTGGCACAGGAGGTCCCTCCTGATTGGTAGCCTCCACGGAGGTTTTGCTGCCAGATTTAGGAGACTGGCGAACCAGGGCCTTTTGGGCCAGAAAGGTGCAATCAAGATTAGGTCTGTCTCTTCTCTTCTGAACTTTTCCACTACCCGTGGGATTAACTGCAACGGAGGAAAGACGTAAGACAAAGGGCAATTCCACGTGTGGGCTAACGCATCTAGCCCCACTGCCCCGTCTTCCCTCCTTAGCAAAAAGAATTTCTGAGCCTTTGAGTTGTCTTAATTTGCGAATAAATCCACCTCTGGATGACCCCACTCCTCTGCAATCATCCCGAATACTTCCTGATTCAGTACCTATTCTGACTCTTTTATTCTTCTCCTGCTGAGAAGGTCTGCCAACAGGTTGTGCGACCCTTTTAAGTGGACCGCAGACAAAGAGGCCAGATTCCCTTCTGCCCAAGAGAGGATCCGGAAAGCCAGATCCATGAGCGAACTGCTTCTGGTCCCTCCATACTTTATAAGGTATAAGACTGCCATCATGTTGTCCGACAGCACCAAAACATGTTGGTTCTTTAAGGATTGCTGGAAAGATAGAAGGCTTAGATGAACTGCCTTCAATTCCCTCCAATTGGAAGACCTTCTGCTGTCTGCTCTTGACCACTCGCCCTGGGCTGTCAGCTCCCCCATATGGGCTCCCCATCCCCAGGCACTCGCATCCGTTGTTAGACGATGTGTTGAAGAGAAGCAGCAAGGCAGCCCCTGTGAGAGATTCTTTCGGTCTCCCCACCACCAGAGGGATCTCTTTGCTTTTGTGCTTAGCCTTATTTTCTTCTCTAGGGGCTGCTGATGGGACCAGTTTTTTAATATGTCCCATTGAAGTCGCCGAGCGTGAAACTTGGCCCACTGGACCGCCGGGATTGTTGCTGTGAATAGTGCCAATGCCGACATTGCTTCCCTTACTGAAATTTGTAGGTTGGATTGCATCGTCTTCAAGACCTGATCAATTTTCACCAACTTTTCTTCCGGGAGAAAAATTCTCTGACATCTTGAATCTACCTCTTACCCCAGGAAACGTATCCGCTGTGTGGGTACTAGGTTTGACTTCTGATGATTTATCAGCCAACCGAGCTTGCTTAGGTGCGCCAAGGTTATCTGCAAATTGGTCGAGACTTTCTCTTCTGATTCTGCAAAAAGCAGCAGATCGTCGAGGTATGGTACTATCAGAATTCCTCTCATCCTCAGAGGCTCCAGGGCTTCTGCCAACACCTTGGTAAATACTCTGGGGGAGGATGAGAGACCGAAGGGCAGAGCCCTGAACTGAAGATGACTTATCACTCCCCCACTGTCTACAGCCAACCTGAGAAACCTCTGGGAGTAATCTGCTATAGGGATGTGCAGGTACGCATCCTTCAGGTCGATCGACACCATAAAACACTTGTGAGTGAGCAGATTCCTGACTGAAAAGATGGTATCCATCCTGAACCTCTTGTACTTGATGGACCTGTTCAGTATTTTGAGATTCAAGATTAAACTAAACTTTCCTGAAGGTTTTTTCACCAAGAAAACGTGGGAATAAAATCCCTCCCCCACCTGTTCTTCTGGGACCTGGATTAACACACCCTGTTGTCTCAGTTCCCCTAAAAGGGATGTCATAGCCAGGGCTTTTTCCCGATCCTTTTGTAATTTTGTTACATACAACCTTTGCGGAGGGGACCCGCGAGAATTCCAGATCGTAGCCTTACTCGATTACTCTGATCACAAACGGGCTTGTCACTGACTCCTTCCAGGTTTGAAGGAAAGCCTGCAGCCTTCCTCCTACTGGGAGGTGACTGTCATTGCTTTTTAGAGCTTTGCTCTGGGGCTCTGAAGAGCACCCCTCCTCTGCCCCCTCCTCTGCCCCTTCCTTTCGGAGGAACCCATGTTTTCTTCTGTTCCTTTCCCTTATAGGACTGCTGAAAATGACGAAAATTCTTTTTCGCCGCAACCACCTTCTTTTGCGGGAAGGCTTTCTTTTTATCCGCCGTGCTATCTAAGACGAATTCCAATTCTTGGCCGAAGAGCAGGTCCCCTGTAAATGGCATTTCGCACAACTTGATCTTTCATGCAGAATCACCTGATCAAGTCTTAAGCCACAAGGCTCTCCTTGCCGAATTGATAAGGGCAGAGGATCTCGCTGTCATCCTGATAGACTCGGCAGAGGCATCTGCCATATATTTAACAGCTTTAAGGAGCGTAGGGAAGGACTCCAGCAGATCTTTCCTGGAGGTGCCTGCCACCACATGCCCCTGCAACTTCTCGATCCAACATTCCAAATTCCTTGCCACTACCCAAAGAAGAATCCCAGGCTTTTTTGAGGAGGGAATCCATTCTCTTGTCCATAGCATCTTTGAGGACCCCCATATCCTCAAAAGCTAAGTCAGTTTTCCTAGAGACTTGGGAAAAGGCCGCATCAATGTTTGGCCTTTTACTCGATACACAGGATTCTTCCTCATCAAATGGAAAACGCCTCTTAAGAGATCTTGAGAAAAACTGACCCCTCTCTGGATCATTCCATTCTTTTTTGATGGTATCCGTTAGGACCTTATGCACCGGGAATACCCTGTGCTTTGTGCCTTCTAAACCCCGATACATCTTATCGTGCACCGATAAGTGTGTTTTCTCCTCCTGAATCTGGAGCGTGGAGTAAATAGCTTTGAGAAGCTCCTCTACCTCCTCCAGGGAGAGTTTGTAGCGAGAGGATTTGCTGCCTTCTTCAACTTCCTCCTCCTCTGAGTCCCCTATAGAAAGAGGAATGCTACTCTTCCTCATCTTGGCCAGAGGTGGATGGCAGAGGTTCAGATAGTGGGCTCCGGCTCTGAACAGACCCCTTTTTGACTAGGGAGCGCACTGACCCCAGTGTATCCGCCAGTTCCTTCCTTACAGAAGCAAGCAGCTCCTTACACTCTTGCGAGGTCTCTTTCAGGAGCCCTGCAATGCAGGACCGACAAAGGACCTTGGGCCACAAGTCCCTTAATGGGTTTTTACAAGAGGGACACTTCCTCCCGGGAGCCTTCTCTGATTTGGCAGTGGCTTTGCCCTACAAGACACAAAGGTAATAAACTAGTAAACCCTTTTTTCAAAACCTGAACCTAAAGGGATACACCCACCACCAACCAAAGGAGAGAGAGAGACTGTGAGGAAGAAGAGCCCCCTCCAGAGCCTTACCCCTGCTGTGCTGTTGGAAGGAATTAACCTCCAACAGACAGCTGCAGGATTTAAGTAACAACCAGCAATACCACACAGCCCAAGAATAAGCTAAGAGGCTACCACTGAACCTCTCTTACCTGGGCCTGGCTGGGGTTAGGTGCGCCTGCATCCGCCATCTCCATGACCTGGACCTCCATTGCAGCGCCGCAGCGATCATTCGTGGCTTCTTTTTAAAATATCCTTCCGGCGTCTCCACGCTTTGGAAACCCGAAGGAAGCCCCAGCCAGCGGACTCGCCCCCTCCTCCTGCGTTCCAGCGGCCGTAACTACTCGCCCCTACCCCCATGCCGGAAGTCCCGCCCCCCGGAAGCAGCGGCCAGTCCGATATACCAAGCCCCTGCTCGGTATACACACCACAACCGCGGCCCCCCGGACTCCAGGGGCAGGGGCCCCCAGCTGGCTATCACTCCTACTCAATCAAGGAGGTGCTGGGCTGGTCCAAGGTAAAAAACAAAACTTGAGAGACTACCCTCCTCCATGACGGAGGAAACACTAAGACTGACGGCATGGTGGAAGCAGCCACTTTTAAAGGGGCGTTGACACGGCAGTGTTTCCTGCAAGAGGTGGAGCTGCACTCTCTCCATGGTGCTGTCCTGAAAGGCGAGGGGAGAAAAAAGTGTTAGGTCTGCAGTTCAGACAATGATCCCCCTTATACCCCAATAGAAAAGCAGATAAATGTTCTTTTACTTACTTCTGGAGACCCATTATACATAAATCCAAGGTTTTCTGTCACCTTGTTGCATGCATACATGTTGGTTGCTGCCAAGCCGAAGTCAGCAATTTTAACATGACCGGTGCTATCTACAAGAACTTTCTCAATCTTTATGTCCCTGTGGGGGAAAAAAAAGTGTTAGGTCTGCAGTTCAGACAATAATCCCCCTTATACCCCAATATTACTGATACTAATTTGTCTGTGTATACAGATTATTTTTGATTCTGGACAGGCTCAATCTGGACCTTTACCGGGTTCATCCAGGTTTCCTGAGGACTAATATGACAGAGAATTGCTGTGTACATGAGCACATTAGAAAAGCAGATAAATGTTCTTTTACTTACTTCTGGAGACCCATTATACATAAATCCAAGGTTTTCTGTCACCTTGTTGCATCCATACATGTTGGTTGCTGCCAAGCCGAAGTCAGCAATTTTAACATGACCGGTGCTATCTACAAGAACTTTCTCAATCTTTATGTCCCTGTGGGGGAAAAAAAGTGTTAGGTCTGCAGTTCAGAGGCATCAACATTTACAAAGCTCCCTTTTCTAGCACTACACATACATAGCTTGATATGTTTCAGGAAACAGTCATATCTTTGAACCAATTGCACTGTCAGCTCCGGTTGGAGCTGCTGTACTAAGTTAGTACAGTAATCTCCCCCATTGAGATGTTCTGTTCTGACAGGGGGATGGCCCCCTGCCAGAACACTCCGATCAGTGGTTTTCCAGCATGCTCATCCAACAGAAGACGGCCAAACGGCTGGCTTCTGTCAGACAGGGTGCCATACACACGAGCCGAACGTTGACCAATTTTTTTTTATATTATTTTATTTTTTTGAACCAGGTGATGTCTGCCGACATTCGGCCTATGTATACAGGGCTTAACAGGTAAGTTTGCATTCACCACTGTCCTTTCCACTAATGGGGTTAACAGTTTAGTTGTTGAGATGGGGGGATTGTAAAATGATTGAAGAATATATTATAGTAATTACCTGTGAACGATGCCTCTGGAATGCAGGTGCTGCAGACCACACACGAGCTCCGCTGCCAGGAGTCTGAGCGTTGGGAGGTCCAGTGGGTCCAAGGTGTCAAATTTGCCCATTTCCTCCAATAAGCCAAACAGATCTCCGCCTCTCAGATAGTCCATAACATAGAATAAGTAATCCTGGTGAAAGGAAGGAAAGGAACATGTTATAATTTTTCTACCAAAACACACTACATGACGTCTGTCTATATCTACATATATTTCTGTCTGTCTATGTATGCCATGTACAGCTGTAAGTGACACCTTTGTATAATTTGCTATAGCACTTTCAGGCAGTTGCTGTAAATACTGTAGTGTTCCATGGAGATAGGACTCCTAAATTAAACTTATAAGTACTGTACATTCTTTGGTAATATGTTTCTGGTGTGTTCTACATCTGAATCTCATCTCATCCTGGATTCAAGCAATGTTTTTGCTCCTGTATATTACATTTTATATTTATTACTCATTTGATAATTTTGTCTTCTTAACATATCCAAAATTAGACTTACTTCTGTCTGGAATGTGGCATAAGCATGGGCACAGAAAAGATTGCCCGCAGCTTTTTCCATGGCTATGCGCTCATTTAGCACCCTTTCTGGGTTATCATTAACTGGAAGCCACTTGTGGACAATTTTCACGACCACCAGTCTTCCGCTGTCACGGTGTGTCGCCAGCACCACCTGTAGGAGAGAGACAGTTAATACATCATCTTTTCCATGCACTCTAGCTGTAACATCATTATTAGACAATCCTCATGTTCTGTGCCTAATTATCTTTCTTTTCTTCTGTCCTGTTGGTTTTGCCTTTTGCCGAAATATGACCGACTGCTATATGTGTTCTGTACACACAGAGAGACTCCGTCAGCCTTATTTACCACAGGAGGCTGATTCATAAGTATCATAACCCAGAGCGACCAATCAGAATTCATTGCAGAAGTCAGACAAGGAGAACTCTGACTGGTTGCTGCACTGGCAGGCACAGTGTGATTCTCCCCATTAAAGTTTTGCCTTGCAGTGGGGTCACCCTCTCCATTACAAGGGTTAGTTGCTCATTGTACCTAGGGGATGATGAATAAGATGATATGCTGTATTTACTGTAATCCTTACTCCCGCAGGCTTCCTCCGCACTGCATGAGCACCCCCTCTGAAGTCTTTTTCCTTCATTGCCTGGCCAGTTGCAGCTCTCCGATCTCATCCCATAAAGTGCAGATCCAGGAGTCCTATATTATATGGAAGGATGTTGAGGGCCATGGGAAGCGGAGGAGAGTGCTGGATGGCAGGGAAGTGATTAATAAGTTAAGGATATCACCTTATTCACCACCCCTAGGCAAAATCAGCATTTAACCCTTGCAGTGGTGGGGGCAGGGCTGCTGATAGAAATCGCGGGGCCCCTTACAGACTATTTGACAGGGCCCCCCAAGAAGGCATTAAAGCTATATTTCGCTAAAAATACAATCAAACTATTAGCAGACACAAATACAACATAACTCACAGAATTCCTGCTAAATCTCAGCCCTCATACACACGGGCGTTTTGTAATGCCACGTTTTTGGGCGTTTTTGGCTGCTCTCCATATTATTCAATGGCCCTATAAAAACGCTGACGTTTTTGAACAGTAGAGGGCGTCGGCGTTAGTGAGCTGTAACTAGAACGCGGGACCAGTGCGTTCCGAAGCTGCAGCATCATGGCGTTTTTGACGCCGAGCCGGCAAAACGCTCAATAACTTAGCTTAAGGTTGTATACACAACGTTAAGCCTCGTCAGGCATTCTATTCAAAATCAATGGTTCCCTATGGGAGCCCATTAATTTGAATAGAAGCCACTCCACAAGTCGGATCACGATGATCCGACTTGCGACGCGACTTGTGTGCCAGGGGTCTTAAAGGGAAACCCCCGCAAAAAATTTGCGTGGGGTTCCCCCTCAAGAGCATACCAGGCTCTTCGCTCTAGCATGGGTTTTAAGGGAATCCCCCACGCCGAAAAAAAACAACGTAGGGTTCCCCACAAAATCCATACCAGACCCTTATCCAAGCACGCAGCCTGGCCGGCCAGGAAAGGGGGTGGGGACAAGCAAGCGCCCCCCTCCTGGACCGTGCCAGGCCGCATGCCCTCAAC
>BLSH010440579.1:401199-419780 GCA_018402905.1 Glandirana rugosa
TACTACATGTGTTCCAGGCCGTGTCTCATCGATTACGTCTTGTTGCATAACCCCGCCACCTCCTGCTAAATTTGGGAGAATTTCTCTGCCAATCCCCCTACCACCGGCATTAGCTACTCTGTGCCGGACCTTGTGTACATCATCCTTCAGGATAGCAAAGTCCATGCGGATAGTGTCTATCTGAGTAGTAATGGATGCATGTGACGACCTAATGGCCGCCATAATATCTGACAGGGACGGTTCTCCTACCTGCCCCTCCGGTGCACCAGACTCCGAATCCGCCCCTAAGGATGAATGAGGGGACGCCAGGGGGTCCGTCGGGTCGATCCACTCTATCTCCCTCTCTGGCTCTGGGTTTGACTGAGCTGTGGCTTTGAGAGATAATGGCGGCGGGTCCCTCGCGGTGCGGGCGCCATCTTGGTTCTCCGCATGTGCGAAGCGGGACAGTCTCTCTGCCGGCGTTGGAGGCATACTCGGGCCGATTTTCACCATCGGAGTGTGCCAGGGGGTGTCCTCTGTCGATGGAGGTGTTTCAGTGTCTTTATGTCGGCCTCAGACTGTGCAGGATACTGAAAGAATTCTGTGCGGTCCGGAGCTCTGAAAAAGAGCTGCTTACATGCCGGAAGTTGGACACGCCCCCCCAAAGAAAACCCTTCTAACACAAGCCCCTAATCCTTCCTCCTAGAACAAACCCCAAAATGACCCTCCTAGCACAGTCTACCTACCTCTACCCAAATCCCCCCCCTTCTAGCACATGGTTGTAGTTGACTTGTTAAGAGTGCTAGGTTCCCCCACCTACCACAAACCTTTCCAAATCACCTTCCTAGCATAAACCTTCCTAAATCCTGTCTACTAGTACAAACCACTCTATCCCTCCTCCCCCTTCCCTCCAATCACCCTCCTAGCACAACCTCCTAATCCCTCCTCCTAAAACAAACCCCAAAATCCCCTTCATAGCACAACCCGCCATCTGCTCTCTAATCTCTCTCCTAGCACACCTGGATCCCAACAACCTGGTGTGTTTGGCTTCATTTCAGCTTCTGCATGGCTTTCCATTCGTCACTGACAAAGGAAAAGCCATCAAACAGCTTCTGTTCCTCGGCTGAAATAGGTTCAATAGGTTCTCTTCTATCATCCATGTTGTTCATCAGGTCTTCCGGTTTTATCGTCTCTCGTCAAGTTTCTGAAGCCCTGAAAAAGAAGAAGAGAAAGCCATGAGATCCCCTGTATGGACCATTCAATTCAATATGACTGTGAGATGTCAGCTACCACTCACCACTGTGCATAAGATAAGGATTTTCAGTATAGAATTGTGAAAACTCCCTTCTGAAAGTCTTGGGGTTTTTTATGGCTAAAAAAAGTCACTGCTAAAAACAGTTGATAACAGCCTATGTGTGCATGAACACATAGGAGAACATGATTGAGAGTCAGGCTGAGAGTCCTGAGGTCTGCCAGTTGCTATCTCTCACATTCACAGCTTCACACATTGGAGTTGACTTACTAAAGGTAAATACTCTGTGCACTACAAGTTCACTTGCTCCAGAGCTTAGTAAATGAGGTAAAGCTTCACTTTGCAAACAATACCCAATCACATGTAAGGAAAAAAAAAACAGTATTTTTGCTTGCACATGATTGGATGATAGAAATCAGCAGAGCTTCCCCTCAGATCTAGAGCAACTGCACTTGCAGTGCACAGTATATTTGCCTTTAGTAAATCAACCCCAGTGTCTCCCAGCTCCTGAGTGCATGACCGCATCAAATAAAAGAACCCTGTGGCTGTGAAATGTAAGTCCTTCCCTGAGACTCTCAAACTGATGAGTCAGATTCAAGGTAAAGCTAAGATAGGAAATTAAAATGTTGCACAATTCGAATAAATGAAGTCAGAATATGCAGATTCTTTCATCAATCTGATCTTGAGGATTTGTTTATTAACCCCTTCCATACTGGGCACTTAAATCCCCCTCCTGCCCAGACCAATTTTTGGCTTTCAGCGCTGTCGCATTTTGAATGACAATTGCGCGGTCGTGCGACGTTGTACCCAAATAAAATTTGCATCCTTTTTTTCCCACAAATAGAGCTTTCTTTTGGTGGTATTTGATCACCACTGCGTCATTTCTGATCGCCGCTATAAACAAAAAATGAGCGACAATTTTGCAAAAAAGAACAATATTTTTTACTTTTTGCTAAAGTACAAATCCATTAAAAAAAATTATTCATCAGTTTTGGCCGATATATATTATTCTACATATTTTTGGTAAAAAAAAAAAATCGCAATCGGCGTATATTGATTGGTTTGCGCAAAAGTTATCGCGTCTACAAACTGGGAATTGATTTATGGCATTTTTATTTTATTTTTATTTTTTTTACTAGTAATGGCGGCGATCTGCGATTTTTATCGGGACTGCGATATTGCCGCAGAAATGTCGGACATTTTTTACACATTTTTGAGACCAATGACATTTATACAGCGATCAGAAATGTAAATATCCACTGATTACCGTGTAAATGTCATTGGCAGTGAAGGGGTTAACCTGCAGGGGGCAGTGAAGGGGTTAACAATGTTCCCTGGGTGTGTTCTAACTGTGGGGGGCAGGGCTGGCCGGGACATAACAGATCTAACTGATCCCAGTGACAGGGATCAGTAGATCTGGTATGTCCCCTGTCACAGAACGGAGAACTGCCGTGTTTACAACGGCGGTTCCCCATTCTGAGGCTGCTAAAAGAGATCGGCGGGTCCCGGACGGACATCGCCAGGAGCGTGCACAGGGGACGACGTCCATGGACGTCGTCCCGGCATTTCAGATCCGGGCTGGAGCCATACTTCGGCAATAGCGCGGATCTGGAGTGGTTAATCTAGAAAATGTTACCTCTCCCAACCTAACACTTATACTGACTTACCTGTGATAGAAAGATGTATATACTTACCTATTTTCTGGCCGTTCACCTGATCCTGCTTTCCTGTGTCAGCCAGTAGAAGCTGCAGGGAACACCAACAAGGGTTGGGCCATAGGAGTCTATGGGTGATGTCACCATTCCCAGGAATTTCAGCCATTGCCTGAACTCTTTCCTCTCCCTTGCAGCTGCTGCTGGCTGACGGATCACCTGAGAGGACTGAAAGTAGGCAAGTATAAACATATTTTTTACATAGGTCAGTCAACATAGATGTTGGGGGAGGGCACATTTTTAAGATTCGTTAGGGTCTAACTTGGAATCCCTCTGTAAGCACATTGATACTCTGCGTCACAAATGTCATTGTTTCCTCTATACCCCCCCCCGCTAACCGTGTAGTGATTGGTCACAGCTGTGTACAGTGACGGGTTGGTGGATCGCACACACACTGCTCAAAATTTTTACTTACCTTCCGTTGTACGAAAAAAAGAGGGGGTGCCTCCCCCGCTTCCACTTCCTTCCAGTTTATGCCGTTGAAAAATCGGTGATCTTGTATGTCGGCAATGAAATCATTGCACATTGTTGGATCTTTACACAGGTGCTGTGGGGGGAAAAATAGAAAAACATGAGATGACAGCTATGGGATAACATTGCTAAGAATTCTATTTATACAGTCCTGTGGCCTTCACTCTCCGCACATCACAGGAAATACTCCACATGGCGCTGGCAATGTACTTCCTATTAATAAAATGCTATGCGCAATGTGGAGTCTGCAGCGTGTTCTCTGCATAATGCTGCAAAGAATGCCTGGTGATAGGATGAGAGTGCTGTCATATAAAACTATTTTTTTTTACAATCATTAGAATGAATGGGGCTTCACTTTTTTCAGAGTCTCAAATCAAGTGAAGTTCAAACTGCATTTATAAAGCACACTGGCTCCTTGGCTGAGCCTAAATGTCTACCTTCCCTGTTCTGCCTGGACTGTCACTACTTATCCTTTCCAGAAAGTCCTTGAGGACGGGGTCAGTACCCTGTTTGAAGCATGGCACACCATGCATTATGGCTTGTGGATTACCTTCTTGGGTATCAAAAGGAAGTTGATGAAAAACAAGCTAATATAGTTCCATCCCCAATGCAGAGTAATCCATGGCTCCATCATACAGGAGATTGAAAAAAATCTGTGGGAAAATCAAAGAGAGAGAATAGGATTAGAGTGGCAATTCAGACTGGAAAGCAGCAGCATCATTTAGAACAAGGCTCCACCCAGAAGTTTTCATTTAAATGTATAACATAGGTAATTTAGAATCTTCCAACCTCTATGTGGAGCCGACATAAACTAGCCATTACACACAGAGCTAGAAGTACAATTCTCTGACCCTTGTCAAATTGGCAAGAGTGATCTTTATCCTGACAGATTTGTATTAAGAATAATATCAGGGATAAATAATATATATGAATTTCAAATAATCTTGAGCACACAGATGGGACCCCCAGGGCTGGATGGTAACTGGACAGGACCCCCAGGGCTGGATGGTAACTGGACAGGACCCCCCAGGGCTGGATGGTAACTGGACAGGACCCCCCAGGGCTGGATGGTAACTGGACAGGACCCCCCAGGGCTGGATGGTAACTGGACAGGACCCCAGGGGCTGGATGGTAACTGGACAGGACCCCAGGGGCTGGATGGTAACTGGACAGGACCCCAGGGGCTGGATGGTAACTGGACAGGACCCCAGGGGGTGGATGGTAACTGGACAGGACCCCCAGGGCTGGATAACTCCTGAGCTAAACTTCAAATCCCAGGACACAATCAAATATGAGATTTCTGCAGTCCAGTTAAAGCAGTTATTCAATTTTCTTTTATGTCACCCAATTATTGGCACATTAAAGAGAACCTATAAACTTGTCCCAACTGGAACTTCCTTTCACTTCTGAAAGCTGTGATTGTTTAACCTCCAAAAGTGGTGCTAGTCCCAGGACAGGCTATACCTCCAGAGCAGGCCACGCATAGAGACATGCCAGCCGTGGAACTCGCACTGCTGCTGTGAGTCAGTGGCTTTCTTTAGTGCCAAATGGGACCCTCAGCTGAGACCAAGTTGACAGGTTTTCTTTATTCTGGTCAATAATTGTACTGTGTATATAGGTTCTCTATCATCTAGGCCTAATCTGGTTGATAGGGGCACCTCATACACAGGTTCTCTTTAATTCAGGCATAATTTAGTCTATAATTTGTCTGTGTATACAGATTATTTTTAATTCTGAACAGGCTCAATCTGGACCTTTGCCAGGTTCATACAGGTTTCCTGAGGACTAATATGATAGATAATTGCTGTATACATGAGCACATTAGAAAAGCAGATAAATGTTCTTTTACTTACTTCTGGAGACCCATTATACATAAATCCAAGGTTTTCTGTCACCTTGTTGCATCCATACATGTTGGTTGCTGCCAAGCCGAAGTCAGTAATTTTAACATGACCGGTGCTATCTACAAGAACTTTCTCAATCTTTATGTCCCTGTGGGGGAAAAAAAAGTGTTAGGTCTGCAGTTCAGACAATGATCCCCCTTATACCCCAATATTACTGATCCACAGAGGTGTCAACAATCACAAAGCTCCCTTTTCTAGCACTACACATACATAGCTTGATATGTTTCAGGAAACAGTCGTATCTTTGAACCGATTGCACTGTCAGCTCCAGTTGGAGCTGCGGTACTAAGTTAGTACAGTAATCTCCCCCATTGAGATGTTCTGTTCTGACAGGGGGATGGCCCCCCGCCAGAACACTCCGATCTGTGGTTTTCCAGCATGCTCATCCAACAGAACGGCTGGCTTCTGTCAGACAGGGGGTCATACACACGAGCCGAACGTTGACCGATTTTCTTTATATTATTTTATTTTTTTGAACCAGGTGATGTCTGCCACCATTCGGCCCATGTATACAGGGCTTAACAGGTAAGTGTGCACTCACCACTGTCCTTTCCACTAATGGGGTTAACAGTTTAGTTGTTGAGGCGGGGGGGATTGTAAAATGATTGAAGAATATATTATAGTAATTACCTGTGAATGATGCCTCTGGAATGCGGGTGCTGCAGACCACACACAAGCTCCGCTGCCAGGAGTCTGAGCGTTGGGAGGTCCAGTGGGTCCAAGGTGTCAAATTTGCCCATTTCCTCCAATAAGCCAAACAGATCTCCACCTCTCAGATAGTCCATAACATAGAATAAGTAATTCTGGTGAAAGGAAGGAAAGGAACATGTTATAATTTTTCTACCAAAACACACTACATGACGTCTGTCTATATCTGCCTATATCTCTGTCTGCCTATCTATGCCATGTACAGCTGTAAGTGACACCATTGTATGATTGGCTATAGCACTTTCAGGCAGTTGCTGTAAATACTGTAGTGTTCCATGGAGAAAGGACTCCTATATTAAACTTATAAGCACTGTACATTCTTTGGTAACATGTTTCTGGTGTCTTCTACATCTGAATCTCATCTCATCCTGGATTCAAGCAATGTTTTTGCTCCTGTATATTACATTTTATATATATTACTCATTTGATAATTTTGTCTTCTTAACATATCCAAAATTAGACTTACTTCCGTCTGGAATGTGGCATAAGCATGGGCACAGAAAAGACTGCCCGCAGCTTTTTCCATGGCTATGCGCTCATTTAGCACCCTGTCTGGGTTATCGTTAACTGGAAGCCACTTGTGGACAATTTTCACGACCCCCAGTACTCCGCTGTCACGGTGTGTCGCCAGCACCACCTGTAGGAGAGAGACAGTTAATACATCTTCCTTTCCATGCACTCTAGCTGTAACATCATTATTAGACAATCCTCATGTTCTATGCCTAATTATCTTTCTTTTCTTCTGTCCTGTTGGTTTTGCCATTTGCCGAAATATGACCGACTGCTATATATGTTCTGTACACACAGAGAGACTCCGTCAGACTAATTCACCACAGGAGGCTGATTCATAAGTATCATAACCCAGAGCGACCAATCAAAATTCACTGCAGAAGTCAGACAAGGAGAACTCTGACTGGTTGCTGCACTGGCAGGCACAGTGTGATTCTCCCTATTAAAGTTTTGCCTTGCAGTGGGGTCACCCTCTGCATTACAAGGGTTAGTTGCTCATTGTACCTAGGGGATGATGAATAAGATGATATGCTATATTTACTGTAATCCTTACCCCCGCAGGCTTCTTCCGCACTGCATGAGCACCCCCTCTGAAATCTTTTTCCTACATTGCCTGGCCAGTTGCAGCTCTCTGATCTCATCCAATATAGTGCAGATCCAGGAGTGGATGTTGAGGGCCATGGGAAGCGGAGGAGAGTGCTGGGTGGCAGGGAAGTGATTAATAAGTTAAGGATCTCACCTTATTCACCACCCCTAGGCAAAATGAGCATTTAACCCTTGCAGTGGTGGGGGCAGGGCTGCTGATAGAAATCGCGGGGCCCCGTACAGACTATTTGACAGGGCCCCCCAAGAAAGTATTAAAGCTATATTTCGCTAAAAATACAATCAAACTTTTAGCAGACACAAATACAACATAACTCACAGAATTCCTGCTAAATCTAAAAGATAAAACGGAGTTAATAAATAAAAATGAAGATGAGATGAAAAAAATATCCAGGCTCAGGGATCAGAGGGAGAGAAACAAAGTTAAGCTCCATGCACGCCGGGCTTAAAAAAAAAACTCCAGTTCACTTGGCAGAAAAAAACACTCATGTAGAACTTTTTTTGTACAAAGTTTAGACGAGTTTAGGAGAACCAGAAGGGTTTCTTTTTTCTGTCTCTTAAACGTTGAGCTTAAAATCTGCCTGTGTATGGACACATAGGATAACATTGAGCTGCTTCTACAGGCAAAACACTAAACTCCTGTAGAAGCAGCAATTTTTTTTTTCTAAGCCAGTGTGCATGGAGTCTAAGTTAGAGATAACAAACTCCAGTGCTGAGAGGAGGGGGCCCACACAGGGAGGGGGATTAGTGAGGGACGAATGTCTCTTTCTTATCAGATAAAAGCTTGTAGCAAGGGAGAGGGTAGGAGATCAACGTTCATCTGCTGGAGGAAAACAGACACAATTGTCATCTGCCACTAATCCCCCTTGTGTGGGGCCCCCCTGTGTGCTCCGGGCCCCCCACACCGGGGCTGGCTGTACCCGCCTATCAGTGGCCCTGTGTGGGGCAAGGGTGTACAGTCCCTCTTGCTCATTACTTCATTCCCCCCCCCCCCGCATACTTAGCTGAGTGTACATGTTTATGCTGCACATGGTGTACAGTCTTCTGTGATGAGGGTCATATTGTATCCCCCCAGTGTTTATGGTTTCCTTAGTAGTTATCACTTACCTTCCCACAGCCTCCTTCTCCAAGTATCTTATGGAAGATGAAGTCCTCTGGACCCAGGGAGGCCGTTTCACGTTCTTTACATTTTGTGCTGTGAGTCAATGTTGTCCCACCAACTCCTAGAGAAAGGAAGAAATTACATTTATTATCCCATCACCAATCATGTTACTGGACTTATTTCTATTATCCATTGAAGGCTCCAAAACAGAAAACTGCTAAAATACAGTACAGCATACAAAAACATCTTACTCCAGCTATAACTGATAATTCTGTTTTGCATTTAATCAGTTAAACAAATGTCAAATCAATAACTAATTCGCTGCCACAAGGGAAACCGGATCCTATTAACCACTTGATTACTGGGCACTTAAACCCCCCTCCTGCCCAGACCCATTTTCGGCTTTCAGCGCTGTCGCATTTTGAATGATAATTGCGCGGACGTGTGACGTTGTACCCAAACAACATTTTTATAATTTTTTTCCCACAAATAGAGCTTTCTTTTGGTGGTATTTGATCACCTCTGCATCATTTCTGATCGCCGATATAAACAAATAAAAGAGCAACAAGTAACAGCTAATGTCACTGCAGATTCCCATAACCCCAACTTTTTGAGATGGGAACGAGGGACACCTATTAGCAAAAGTATGTAGCATAGGACACACCCCCTGCCACGTCCCCTTAAAGGAGATTTGTATAAAAAAAGATTAGGCAAACCCACAAGTGCTTTTTATTTACCACTACTATTACTGTATACTTGCTTTTGAAATCTACAAATGCAGCGATTTAGAACTTGGATGAAAGGTTTAGCACTGTGAAACACTTTTTTAAAAATAAAAAGTGCACTTTATATAGAACTATACAGATCAGACCAAAATGAGGACGGACTTTGTTGCAAATCAGGAACAGTCCTTCGAAATCAGGAACAGTCCTTTGAAATCCAGGGACAGTGGGGAGCTATGGATTCGTCCAATTCGTCCAGAAGTGACAACATAGTCTTAGCTTCCTGTTTCCGGGGCACGGAGAGGGAGGAACAAAGGCAGTTCCTCTCTCTCTGTTGTGTGCCGCTGTCGCCGCCGGTCGCATCGTTCCTGTGCTCCGCGATCATATGGTAGAGCCCGGGAAAGGCGGTGGGAAGGGAGTGTTCAGCCACTCAAATTACTTCTGCATTAGAGGGAATAGCCAACTGAAACTTTTCATACAGGCATGCAGGCATCATCCCGGTATAACCACTGCAATCCGAGGATGTCCTACGGTTGGCAAGCTGTTAAATCAAACTCTTCTTGTCTTGTTAATCACTTGCCTACTGAGCACTTTTACCCCCTTCCTGCCCAGGCCAATTTTCAGCTTTCAACGCTGTTGCACTTTGAATGACAATTGCGTGGTCATGCTACACTGTACCCATATGACATTTTTTTTTTTTTTTCTTCACACAAATAGAGCTTTCTTTTGGTGGTATTTATTTAATCACCACTTTCTTTTTTACTTTTTGCTAAACAAAGTAAAATAGACTGAAGATTTTGCAAAGAAAACGTTTATTTGTTTGTTCTAAAATTTGGCAAACAGGTAATTTTTTTTCCCACTCAGTTTGGTGCTGATGAGGCGACATTGATGAGGTTGCACTAATGACGCATTACGGGTGGGCACTGATTGACATAATTTATGAGCAGTGTTGGGGCTGCACTGATCATCAGGACACTGATGATCAGTGTCCTGATGATCAGTGCAGATTTCACCTTTCATATTAGCTGGCTATCGGCTTTCTTCTCTCCTCACGCTGTGACATGGTTGTAGGTGGTTGGGAAAGAGTGCTAGGTTCCCTTTCCTAACCCAAACCCTTACAAATCCCTCCTACTAGCACCCTTCCCAAAATCCCCCTCCTAGCACAACCCACCCACCTCTACCCAAATACCCCCCTTCTTGCACATGATTGTAAACGGTTTGGAAAGCTAGTGTACCTTGCCCCTAGCGCAAACCTTTTCAAATCACCTTCCCAGCACAAATCTTCCCAAATCCAGACTCCTAGCACAGCCCACCCTTTCCCTAGCACCCCCCCAAAAGAAAAAATAACCCTACCCATCTCTACCCAAATTCCCCGTTCTAGCACATGCTTGTAGATGGTTTGGAAATAGAGCTAGGTCCCCTCACCTAGCACAAACCTTCCCAAATAACCCTCCTAGCATAAACATCTTATAATATCTTAAATCCTAAATACTGTCTCCTAGCACCCCTCCCCCCCCCAAAAAAAAACCCTTCTAGCACAACCCCCTAATCCCTCCTCCTAGAACAAACCCCAAAATTACCCTCCTAGCACAGTCTTCCTACCTCTACCCAAATCCCCCCCCTTCTAGCACATGGTTGTAGTTGACTTGGAAAGAGTGCTAGGTTCCCCCACCTACCACAAACCTTTCCAAATCACCTTCCTAAATCCTGTCTATATAATTCGAACGGTACTGATCGAGCGCAGCCGGTCGAGAGGATGCTGGGATGAATCAAATACGGACAGGGCAGAGCCTGATCAACTCTGAAATACGGTAAGACATTTTTAATATCTTGCCTGTCTACCCTCTCTGTGGTTTGGTTTATCTCTGTGTCCGTATCGGCTGCCTGCGGTCAGCAAAGACAGGTAACTTGCCCAAGGTCCTTTTAAGAACCTGTATAAATTTATTTATGCCGCCTGTTTCATGTTATATGTGCTGGCTTGTGATAGGGTGACAAGATAGTCAGAAAGGAAAGAGTCACAGACGAAGTAATTAACTGACTGGCATGGATTGGATAAATAGACTCCCCTCGAGAGGCGACGTTAGTGTACGGTGTTGCACGGGTGCCTGAGGGGAGGGGGAGATGCCAGGGACCGCGCTTGGCACGGGGAACCACGTTTGGCGCGGGGAAAATGCACTCTTACAGAGTGCGGGGGATCCTGTAATATTCTGACTCTTGGCCCCCCCTGTAAGAGCCAGTGATGTAGTGATGTCATGTCCAGAATGTGTATGTGGTTTGTTACTGTGTATTAATGAAGAAGGTTGGAAGGTTGGGGATTAGTAAAATTAGTCAATATGATTATACCAGGATATAAAGATCTTTGGTCTGAAACCTTTATTAGCAGATACTCCAGACGTACTAGTGTTTAGGCTGAACGTACCCAGTAAGAATTGAGGTCAGAGCATCGTTGGAGAAGATAGAAGGTGAAGTCAGAGGGAGGGGGTATTTGCCTGTCAGATGCATATTACAGCCCGAACAACCAGAGGAATGTGAAGAGAGTGAGAAATTTGGGCATGCAGTTGGGACACGTATATGATATCTGAAACGATACACTGAATTTAATCTACTGTATTGTGCTGTGACGAGAGTAATGAGTGCAGCCTTCGCCCCCACTTCTCCCTCACCTCAACTTCCTCTTTTCTCCCTGTGCAGTGTAAATGCAATTGGAGGACTGTCACATAAATCCTGAGCCCAAATACATAAACTCTCCAATAGCTAACAACGGGACAGAAATTATTAGCTTGTGGCTTGGTTTCAGACCGGGGGGTATACATGTATCGTAAGCCAGGAAGTAAGCTGAAGTCCGAGCCAATGCCCGATCATGGCGCCCAGACCTCGGACAGAGAGCACCGTCCCCCAGCAACTGCCCCCCCCACCTGACCCTCCCGCCAAGCTCCACCCCAGGCCTGAGGCCATCTTGCTCCACCCCAGGCTGGAGGCCATCTTGCTCCACCCCAGGTTGGAAGTCATCTTGCTACACCCATCCAGTGACAACTTCCGGTGATGGCCATCTTGGTACACCCACACCCATGTATCCGGTAATAGATCAAACTGGTGCATACTACAAGGGCCATATCCTCAGCTTGGAAATAATCAGGGGCCTTTACCACATGTACCTGGGGGAATGCCTACGGCCCAAGGAGCACCTCTGATGTATGTGACATTTACCCCTGGGCAGGCCTCATCTCTTGTGACCAGTCTACCAGATCCTGAAAAGCAGCCCATGCCCTTTTACAGGAGGATTGCACAGATCCAAAAGGCATATGCTTGTGCCTGGCGGGACATAGTAAGCCTGTGTGAGATTAAGGCAGGAGATGCCTATTGGCCAGTGATGGAAAGATGTTTTAATGTTGCTAGAATTGATGCTGATACCACTTATGACTCAGGGTGTGAATTTGTGGTCCAGTTGCAGCAGTGGGCGCGAGATCGCCTAGCAGACTAAGCAACCAACATACAAGACATTACACAAGACAAGACTGAGTCAGTTGAGAAACTCCACACTAGAATATCACAGGTGTTTACAGATGTAGGATTCAGTATGCAAAATAAGTCAAACACCCAAATGCTGTCCTCTGCATTTGTTTCAGGCCTTAGGGAACCTATCCAGAAAGGCCTGCTTCTATCCCGCCCAGAGTATAGAGTGCTACCTCTTGACACTCTACTGTTGGTAGCGAAGGGCATAGAATCTTCACAGGGAAGTAAAAAGATGACCCCTCTCATGATGGCCTCTGACACACCATACCTGCCACAAAATCCACGTGTCTGTTACAACTTTGGTAGGCCCGGTCACTTCAGAAGGGAGTGCCGAAGTCCTCGGAGGTCCGCCTACAGACAGCCTGGCTACGGGAACAACCCACAAGGAGGTGCGCAACACCATGGACAAGACAACCAGGAAACCCCCCCGTGCCCAACACTTGGTTTCCTCCTCCTCCCCCCAATCAAATGGACTCCCTCCGCTAGGATTTCGGCCAGCCTGTGTCATACACGCCAACTATGACTGCATCATCTAAAGATGCTGGAGGACCCCTTGCAAAAATAACCCTTCCCATCGAGGGCCGTCCCACCACTTTTCTTTGTGACACAGGTACTGCCAGAAGCGTGATCACAGCTGAAGAACTACCTGATACCTCTTTCCTATGGGATATCGACATAACCTGCGTGGGAGTGGACGGAATGCCCAGGAAAAGCCCTTTAACCCACCCTATGCAAGTTGGCAATTTCCCTGACTTACTAGCAAGATTTGTTGTCTCCTCTACGTGTTCTCTAAATTTGTTAGGGGCAGATGTCTTGTCTAGGCTCCAGGCTTCTATTTCTTTCCAGCCTGATGGTATCAAAGTGACTTCACCGCTGACCAATGAAGACGCCTCAGCACTGTGTTCCATTCCACTCCTGCTTTCCCTGGATGTGGAGGACGAGACTGGAATCCCACAAGGAGTTCTAGACCGAATACCCTCATGTTTGTGGTCTACAGGGCCGGAGGACGTAGGTCATTTGAATGTTCCGCCTATTATCATATCATTATCCAAGGAAGCCCCAGTACCCCCTTAAGCCTTCCCAATCAGCTGCAATTGCCCTCCAGATAGAGGCCCTCCTGAAAAATGGGGCTCTCATATATTGCACAAGCCCTTGCAATACTCCTCTCTTTCCAGTGAAGACGACCCTGAAGGGAGAACCTGTGAAATATCAAATGGTACAAGACCTCCGAGCAGTAAACAAAGCCACTATACTACAAACACCCATTGTACCTGATCCGCACACTTTACTGGCTGGAATACCACCCACAGCAAAATATTTCACGGTAGTGGACCTGGCGAATGCCTTCTTTAGTGTCCCCCTTGATCCCTGTTGTCAGTTCCCCTTTGCTTTTACCCACGAGGGCCAGGGCTACACCTGGACCGTAATGCCCCAAGGAGCCCAAAACTCCCCATCCCAATTTGCCAAGGTGATGACATTCATCCTGGACACATGGATCAAGCTCCATCCAGAGGTTGTGCTCCTGCAGTACGTGGATGATCTCTTACTCTGTGCGGACACCCAGGAAGAGGCATCAACTCGTTCCGAGAGCCTCCTTTGCCACTTGGCCGAACAAGGCTGCAAGGCCTCAAAGCAGAAGGTCCAGTGGTGCAAAGAGACAGTGGTTTTCCTTGGTCACTGTATCACGCAAGGCACGCAACATCTTACCCAAGAACGGGTTGCTGCAATCAAGGCCATCCCAGTGCCAGTGGGTCAGAGATCCCTCCATGCCTTCTTGGGACTAATCTCCTACTGCCGTTCCTGGATTCCAGAGGCATCCCTACTGATGCGACCCCTGTACGATGCCCTGAAGACCGACCCTTTCATGCTATCCTCAGAGGCCCTCACCAACTTTGAACTTCTGAAGGAAATTCTATCTATGGCTACCGCCCTCGGCCTCCCAGAATATGAGAAGCCCTTCAAGCTGTTTGTCTCAGAGAGAGAAGGACATGCCACAGGAGTGTTGGCTCAGACCCATGGCAACAGGGTCAGGCCCATTGGCTATTATTCCTGCCAGCTGGATTCAGTGGCTAGGGGGGGACCCTCCTGCCTCAGAGCTGTCTTCGCAGCCCAGGCTCTCCTGCTCTCCTGGACAAGACCGCTGATATTGTTTTGGGTCATCAACTCATCCTCCTGGCTCCCCATGACATAGCGGCCATACTGAATCAAGTGCAAGCAAAACACCTGTCGACAGCAAGACATCTCAGACTTCAATGTGCTTTACTCCTTCCGGATAACATCACCCTTCTCAGGTGCAACACTCTCAATCTGTCCACTCTTCTTCCAATTCTCGAGTGGGGAGACGGTCCTCATGATACTCCCCATGATTGCTTTGAAATGATGAAAATGGAAACTGCACACCTGCCAACTGTAAGTGAGGTGCCTCTGGAGAATCCTGATCTAACTGTCTATGTTCATGGATCAAGGTACGTGGATCAAGCAGGAAGATACCACACTGGATATGCCGTTACCACCGAAGATACAATCCTCTACGCCTCAGCCCTACCTGCCTCAAAGTCCGCGCAAGAAGCAGAACTCCGAGCCCTGACAGTGGCATGCCAACTAACAGAAGGGAAGAGAGTCAACATCTACACGGATTCAAGATATGCCCTTGGCGTTGCCTGCGACTATAGGGTCCTCTGGAGAACCAAAGGGTTTCTAACGGGGACGGGTACACCCGTGAAGCATGGCGCAGCGATCAAGGACTTAATGGATGTTTTACTCCTTCCTGCCCAAGTGGCTATACTTAAAGTAAAAGTGCATGGTAGACTGAACTCTCCAGAAGCACAAGGCAACCATCTGGCAAACACTGCCGCAAAACAGGCCGCATATGAAGCACGAGAAGTTGTCGACAGAGTGGATATGCCTACTCCGGATGGAGCAACATCAGCACCACAAGACATACGGGATACTGAAGCTGTGCAAACCACCATGGTCCTGCAAAGTTCATCTGTAGACTGGACACTCCTCAAAGAACAACAGGAAGCAGCAAGCAAAGAAGAAAAGGAGATGTGGATAAAGAAAGGAGCCACGTTAAAGGATGGACTCATGGTAGTGAACAAAAGACCACGTTTGCCACGATCCTTGTTCCCAGCAGTGGTACAGTCGGCCCATGGCTCCTCCCACCTGTCAAAAACTTTGATAAATGCCCTAATCAACAAATACTATCTGGTCCCAGGAATTACCTCGCTCACCAACAGTTTTTGCAAATAATGTACTATCTGTGACAAGTGTAACCCCGGAAGACCGGAGAAAGTGCCCAGAAAACACCTAGCAAAGGCTCAGTATCCTTTCCAGAGAATACAGATTGACCACATCCAGATGCCAAAGAGTGGCCGATACGAGTATGCCTCGGTGATCGTAAATATGTACTCTTCCTGGCCAGAAGCTTTCCCTGTCACCAACATCACGGTGAAGACCACAGCTAAGAAGCTTCTGACAGAAGTAGTGTGCAGATATGGTGTCCCAGAGGTTATAGAGAGTGATCAGGGGCCGGCTTTTACGGCCTCGGTAACCAAAGAGATATGGACAGCTTTAGGGGTCACACTAGCCTTCCACACTCCGTATCATCCTCAGAGCAGTGGGAAGGTAGAGAGATTAAATGGGACGATAAAGTCTAGGATGTTGAAAATGGCCCAGGAGACAGGGATGAGTTGGCCAGACAGTTTACATATTGCTTTGTTTAGTGTCAGCTATACCCCCAGAGGGAACCACAGTTTATCACCCTATGAGATATTGTTCGGGTCAGCCCCTAGGCTAGGGTGTTCTTATCCACAACAATTACAACTTCAATCTGATTGACTGACTGATTATGTGATTGCCTTATCTCGTGAATTAACCCGTATCCGTGCGAAAGTGTTTTCTTCCATTCTAGATTCAGAAACACACAAGCTGGTTCCTGGTGACTGGGTCTACATAAAGAAATTTGTACGAAAGCATTCCCTTGAACCCAGATATGATGGTCCTTTCCAAGTCTTCCTGGTAACTGCCACATCAGTAAAGGTGGCCGCAAAGAACACCTGGATACACGCTTCCCACTGCAAGAAAGCCCCTGTACCTGAGGAGGTGGACAAGGACAAGCCATGATCCTATATATCCTTTTATATATCCTTTTGGGGATAGCTAAAGCACAACATGCAGCCATTACTGAGAAAAATGGAAAGGTCACTTTCTGGTATAATTCCTCAAATACCCATGTAGCCACGTTTGACTTCCATGCATGTAAGATACTTTCATGTCCTGAACATGGTAGCAGATTAGAACGGTATAATACCGGACATGCAGAAGGGTATATTTGTGTCACCAAGGGATCATGGGGAAAAAATTGTGACTATTGGGGAGCGGCAGCTTGGAACACCGGGACACCATGGGGATACCAACCCCAACCAGCTTATGACAGTAAGGATAGCCAAGGAGAGCCCTTGTTGACCCGTCTCATCCTACACAAGCCGGGGCCCAGTATGACACATGTTCTAAACATACAGAACCCGAGTCCCTCGGATAGGGGTGGGTATGTGTTGGGATGGTGGTTTGGAGGAGGTCATCAGGGTCATTTCAGGTTAGAAGACATGTGCAACAACGATGAATGGCAGCCAGTCCAAAGGCAGCCCCAACCTAATCCTTTAAAGCCCCATGTACGGACTCTGGGGGACATGGCTGCAATAGCGGATCCCACCTTTGAGGAGACAATAGCAGCTGAAACCGGTTTCTCAGAGGTCAATATCTGGCTAGAATGGATTAGATACAGTGCTAATAAACACAATAGGACCAATTGTTATGTCTGTGGCAATGCCAGACCATACCTAGGTACAGTCCCGTTAAACATACCTGAAGAAGCAGGAGTGTTTCCTAAGCCTCTTCACTAACATTTCTACTGATTATTCAGCATGTGAGAAATGGAAGGCAGAATACCCCATCAATACCGGGCCTCCAAGACCTAGAGAAATTATCACAATATACCCTGGGAATTACACCTGTCATGCCCATTATACAGGGAAGGGTAGGAAAGTAGGTACTTTCCTTAAGGGTTACTGTGCTTCTTATAGTCGTGTTCTGACTAGCCTGGTACAAAACCAAAGCCAATCCCTAAGGGATGTGTACTGGGCGTGTGGAGATATGCAAGTGAGAACCAGATTAGAGGGAGAGTGTGCCCTTGCAAAGGCCATCATGCCTCTGCATATCCTGACAGAAGACACTGATAACACGCATATCAACTTAACCCCGGGGAGAAGGATGAAATGGGAAGTTCTCCCTGGAAGTCTTGATCCTCATGTGTATATAGATGCCATTGGAGTGCCGAGGGGGGTCCCAGATGAGTACAAGGCTCGGGACCAGGTCAAGGCCGGTTTTGAGACCCTAATCCCCATAATAACCGTCAATAAAAATGTAGACTGCATAAACTATATACATTAAAACCAACAGAGGTTCGTCAACTACACCAAGGATGCACTCCAAGGGATAGCCGAACTATTAGGATTCACATCCCAAATGACCTTCCAGAACCGGATGGTTCTGGACATGGCGTTGGCAGAAAAAGGAGGAGTCTGTACTATGATAGATAGGACCAGCACCTGTTGTACCTATATCCCAGGCAACACAGGACCGAATGGTAAAGTCACATTAGCCCTCAACAAGCTAGAGAATCTGTCAGCTGAACTAAAGAAAAATTCAGGTATCACAGACCCATGGGACCAATACTTAAACTGGATGAGTGGGTGACAGAAAGTCTTTGCACAGATAGGGTGGGGATAGACACGTTTCTGAAAGACAGTGGGTGAGTAGGTCAAATTCATAACCAGGGTACCCAGACACTATGGACTTAAAAAGAAATCAAGTCGACTGTCTAAGAGATCGAACAACTCCCGATTACACTGAAATGGTAAGCCAGGACACAACGGACCCTATATCCATGTTGTCCACGACCAGGATAGATAGTATCATGTCTGAGGAGGAAAAAGACGGTTGCGGTACAGGTCTTGGTAGGCCAAGACCTTCCAGTAAACCCTACACTTAGGATTATCAAGCCGATAGGGAACCTCACGTAGGAACCACATCAACTGCTTGGAG
>BLSH010440579.1:485232-509332 GCA_018402905.1 Glandirana rugosa
TGCTCCCTGGTGGTCCTGGGTGGGCACATCACTGGGCAGGCTCCCTGGTGGTCTAGGGTGGCGATCCGAGGGAGGGCTGTGCTGATAAATCATCAGCACAAACCCTCCCTGTCAGGGATGCAGCCGATCGGCTCTCCCCTCATCAGGTCTGCAGACCTGAGTACAGGAAAGCCGATAAACGGCTTTCCTGTATTACACTGTGACCAGCCGTGATTGGTCACGGCTGGTCACATGGTAAAGTGCTTCGGATCGAAGCACTTTACCGAGATCGGCATTGCGGGGGGGTCAGACTGACCCCCCACACCACCGATCGCCGCGATGCGCGCCCCCCCGGGCGCGCGGCGGCTTGTTATCCTGAGGACGTCATATGACGTCCAGTCAGGATAACTCAGCCACTTCCCGGCCGTCATTCTGCATACGGCGGTCGGGAAGTGGTTAATGAAAATCCACGTGGTGATAATTAAATTATGAATTTATTTCATATGGGTAGAAAAGAGTGCCCTCTTATTAAACAACATGGCCATATGTTTTGTATTTTGTGATGAATATGTGTTTATTGCTAACCAGTTGTTTATTTCTAGGAGGGAAATGTAATGATAATTCACTAAGATCTTTCATATTGTTTAGTTTCTAGATAGTGATAAAAAAAAAGTAAAGCATCAATCCACCTGCCTGTTATGGTTTGATGTCCGAGAACTAAAGTTGAAGATTACAGCATACATTGACAGCTTGCATCACCATAATTGTTAACATTTAGTTTGTTTATGTAAACATTAATATCAAAACCATAAAGAAGGGTGGGATTGTAGTGCAAACCACCAAGGTCCCAATAATTTCCTTCCTAACCCTGATTGTGGCAGACACCCACGGCCCATCTCCAGGTAGGACAGAGTATGGGCAGAAAATTCTTTTGATGTTGGCCTCATTTCCCGTACCCCCTACAAGGCCACTCTTAAGGCATGGACAAAACCGGTGTACCATAAACAGTATCCTTTATCAAAAGAAAAGGAGGAAGGTATTGCCCCAATGGTAAAACACTTTCTTGAAGAAGGTATTTTGGAAAACACAGTTTCGCCCTATAATACCCCAATTAACCCAGTGAAGAAACCAGATGACAGCTACAGATTTGTACAGGATCTGAGAGCCATAAATAAACTTATGGTCCCCATTGCCCCAAAAGTGCCAGACGTGCCAACACTCCTGTCCTCCATTCAATCCGATGCAGAGTGTTTTACAGTAATTGATCTGGCAAATGTTTTTTTCCGTCCCTGTGGATGAGGAAGCACAGCCAATCTTTGCCTTTTGTTTAAAGAATCGCCAACTTATCTGGTGTAGAATGCCCCAAGGCTATGTGGACTAACCTGTATTTTACTAGATTGTGCTCCAGGCCACAGGTCCTGCACTTCCCGTCATGGTTTGGTCCTGCTTCAAATCAGGCAGCCGGACAGGAGGACAGTGTGGATGATGGATCTCATAAACTGTGTATTTGAAAGTGGTCACAAAGTGTCTAGAAAGAAATTGCAGTGGTGCCAGGAAACTGTTGTGTACCTTGGTTTTGTCCTCACAAAAGGAGAAAGCAAAGTCAGTCACAAGAGAGCTGTGGCTCTCATGGGTTTGCCCCGCCCACTGACCAAGATGGACATGCTTACCTTCCTTGGCATGATTGGTTATTGCCGCCAATGAATACCTGACTGTTTCTACTATGGCAATCTCCTGAGACATGCCACAGGTTCTCATATGCCAGATTGTGTAAACTGGTCAAAGGAAATGTGTAATGCTTTTGTGTATTTGAAAAATGCTATGGTAACGGCTCCTAGTCTAGGCTTGCCTGATTATGGCAAGATAATTTGCCAGGGACAACTGTAAAACAATGGCAGAAGTCCTAACTCGGGAACATGGAGACAAGCTCCGCCCTGTTGTTTTATTTCTCAAAGATGGTTCCAGTACAGGTTCAAGGCATGCCTGTGTGTCTCAGAGATTTAGCATCCTGTGTGATGGTGGTGGAAATGGCTACATCATTCAATCTGGGACAGGATACCACTTTACACACCCAACATATGTCGGCCCAAAGGCTTAGTGGTTATAAGGTAATACTGCTCTCCTACCCTAAGCTAAACATAAAATATGCTTCTCCTACCTCAGGCCCAGTCCTAATCCTCAATGTTTTGTTAAAATTAAAAAGGAGAACAGGATGAGATTGTTCCACAACATGATTGCTTGGATCTCATCCATCAGGACACGTCCCCAAGACAGGACATATCTTCTGTGGCCTTTCCAGATGCACAGAGTGTGTTTGTAGGTGGCTCTTGTTCAAGGCCCAATGACAACACATATCATGCAGGATATGCTGTTGTACAATTACCAGACAAAATTCTAGAGGCAAATTCAATTCCTAACCAGTCAGCCCAGGCTGCAGAACTGATAGCTCTCACAAGAGCTTGCCAGTTTCTTGAAGAACAATATGTGCATATTTTAAAGGACTACTAAAAAAGCTATACAGCTACCAAGGTCCATTGCCATTTTACATTGCAGGGGCACACATAGGTCAGCAAACTGATATAGCCAAAGGAAATGCCCTAGCAGATAGAGCAGCGAAGGAAGCCGCATCCACTCAAAATGCAACCACCCAAATGCCTTTGCTCATGTCAGAAATGCTATTTTTAGACCAGATATTGCAAGATTTACAGACATATGCCATGGACAAAGATATCCTAGGTTCACTTACAGATAGACTTTACACATATGCCAAAAGGTGGGTAAGAGACAGGAGTACCTTTTGGTGATCGTGGATATGTTTTCACGATGGCCTGAGGTCTTTGTAACCACAAGAGAAGATGCCCAAACAGTTGTAAAAATTCTTACACAAGAGATTATTCCCAGGTGGGGATGTCCGCTCTAGATTAACTCAGACAATGGCCCTGCGTTTGTGGCCAAGGTCTGCCAAGATCTGGTAAGGACTCTTAAAATGGACTAGAAGTTTCACATACCTCATCACCCCAAAAGTTCGGGTATAGTGGAAAAGCTGAATAGGACTCTCAAGGATAAGATAAGGAAGGCAACTGGAGGTACGAATGCAAGTTGTAAGAAGGTCCTCCCAGCAGTTCTGGCCGAGGTAAGAATGACCCCCTCCGAGAAGACAGTTACTCCCCTTTTGAGGTTTTAATGGGTAGGCCATTCCCCACGCCATAGGCCAGACAGCCATTTATGGTATAAAGAGGGGACCTAGATCTAAACCAGGAGGAATATGCGAGAAAACTTATTGAAACTCTGGACAAAGTTAAAAGAAATGTTGCTCGCACCTCTCCTTGTTCTTCACAGGTACCAACGCACCCTTTCCAGGTCAGGGACCAGGTCGTGATCCAGAGATTGCCTAAAGGACAAAAACCACAGGAACCTCCATTTGGACCAGCCACAAAAGTGGTGGCCATCACCAGGACAGCTATCCTTACAGAGGAATCCCCTAGCTGGATCCATGCTAGTCGTGTGAAAAGGGTGAACGAAGCACCCAAGAAGCAAGATAAAGACAAGAGAGGCGAAGCAGGTGGTATAAGTCCTCGAACAGAGAGTGAAATAGGTGGAAAAGTCTCTGAAAAAGATGACCTCGCTTATCTCACCACAGACTTCTGGGAAGGCCTTGTTCCTTCTAATGGCGCTCCTCCTCTTGATCTTCCTTCCAAGTTTGGATAGTAACTAACTGTATATATCACCCTGAGGACTTAGGCCTCATAAGATCCATATGTGGGGAAGGACCTAAGATTGATACCCTTACATGCAATGGGACTCTTAAAAGAAAGAGACGAGACACAGAAAGTGATAATGTGACTGGTGATTCCTTTTCAGGGAAAATGCTTTTGCTAAAGTTTAAATATGCATATGCACAGAAGTCAGGTTTCAAGAAATGTTGGATTTGCAGTAAGCTTCACCCTAGTACTGCTAGAATACCTTTACTTGCTATTCCCTTGAATATCACCCCCATGCTTAATGGAACCCCTCCCCTTATACTAACCAATGTTAGTACTCATTATAACAGTAGCTATAATTATCCTTTTGTTTTATGTGTTTTGCAAATTGCTCATGAGATGCATAGCTAAATGTACTAGCTCAGACGCCACACCACGCCATAGTTACCTGCTATATCTAGAACAACAGAAGGAGAAGAGTGAACAAGGTAATATGGGAAAAGTCATGTTTATGACTTAAGAGGGGATTGATGGGATAGGCCTTGCTGTTATGTTACTTCCATTTTATTTGTACCCCATGATAGATTCCCCTTTTATCTGCTTTGGTTTGCATCAGCTGCCAATGTCCTGGTATGTAGGGCTAAGGTAAAGTAACAGTCCGCATAAAGTTAGTGGGAAACGAGAATCAGTTTAAACTAACCTAAACCGGTTATAACTGCTTATATTACTGCTGTGTTATCATGTCTACTGCGCATGTGCCAAATCTCAAAAAGTTCCATATGGCGTGTACTGCCTTATAAAAGGACACCCCCACGCCTCACAATACGGACAATTCCCTGATTAACTATGCTGAGTGTGTGTGTTTCTTCATTATCTAAGGAATGGTCTCCAGACATGTCTGTTGGTCACTGAGGTGCCTGTCCGAGGTCCAGGAGCTAGCCGAGGATACAGTAACCCCTTCCTTTCATACCTTAACCTCCTTAGCGGTAATCCCGAGTGTGGCTTGGGGTGAGTTTTCATTACCAAAAGCGGTAAATCCGAGCCACACACTGGATCGCATTTCAGGTTCCAGGCAAAGTTACTTACCTTGTCCCCAGGATCCTGCGATGTCCCCCCACTGTGTCCTCCAGCGGAATCTTTTGCCTGATGCCTCTGGGTTCCAGGCTCCATTCCCTGTGGGTGTCACATTTCATGGGGGCAGAGCCCGGTGGCAAATTCAGAAAGTGAAACACACAACACATACAGTACACTGTAATCTGTAAGATTACATTACTGTATCAAATCATTCACATCCCTTTTGTCCCTAGTGCTTTGTCCAGTGCCCTGCATGCACTTTTATATTATATATGCCATTCTACCTGCCTGGAAACTTGTGTCCATGGCATCCAAAAAGCGTCCTTTTACGTCAAAAGCAGTTTTTGACCTGCTACAAAACAGCGATAGTAAATAAGAATCATTTGCAGAATTGAGTGATGCTGATTCGTGGGGAAATTCATCATCAGACACTGAAAGTGACAATTCTGCAACTGAGCAAATTTCAGTGTTTTTGACTTGATTACATTATTAAATACATTTTATTTTTATTATATTATTTTTGATAATCATTTATAGTTATTTATATTATGGATTTATGATTTCGTTGTTTCAAACTTTATCATACCCAGGATGTCTACTAGACTCTTGTTTGGACAGATTTAAATGAGGTATTCCTAAGAATTATAGGCCTACAATATAAAACCCCAAATTTCTATGCGAAACAAATGTACCGCTTTGAGATGCAAAAATCTGACATAATCATACCGCCAGGGAGGTTAATGTAAAGGTGGAACCCTACAGCCAGCCAATATGCTGCCAAACTCTTTTTACATACCTGTTCAAGGTCTGTGACTAAAGTATTGAAGTATGGGACTTAAAAAAAGTAAGCATTGCAAAGGACTGAAATTTGCAGCTTCCTGTCAGAGCTGCATTTTACTGTGTGGGCTATTGTGAACATAATAGCCTTAAAGTGATTGTAAAGGCAGAAGATTTTGAAGCTCACATGAGCCCCATCTCGGTCCAGCGATGTGCACGAGAGGTCTCTCGGGTTTCTTACTTCTCATCTGATTACAGACAGCAGTGGGAGCCATTGGCTCCCACTGCTGTCAATCACAGTCAGTGAGGAGGGAGCACAGGTGGGCCCGAGCCTTGCTCTGTGTGTCTTATGGACACAGAGAGGCGGCTTGAGAGCAGGCCCGCATGAGTACCCCCATTGCAAGCAACTTGCTTCGGGGGGAAAGGGCCAAGATTTCCGATGGGGGATGTGAGAAGTGGAGGGTCTAGGTTGCACTGTGCTAAACCATTGCACAGAGCGGGTAAGTATGACATGTTTGTTATTTTAAAAAAAAAAGACTAAACCTTTAGAATCATGTTAAGATATCCTTTTACCAAGATCAGGATATACATAGGCTACTTCAGAAAGCAAGTTATGCCATGTTGAGCAGATGGCTTTATTTCTGAACAAGTATGTAGATCAGGAATTCTTACTTTGTTGACTGCATGCTGTTTTTTGGTCAGCGTCTTAGTAATCTTCTAAAATCAGAGAGCCAGGCAGATGGTTATAAATATACACCTTTACATCTTTCCAAGTAAAGGTTTCTACAAGCCATGTTTAAAACTGCACTAAAACAGCTTTTGCACATGGGCTTGGTGTTGCAGTTCAATGAGTAAAATAAGTATTTGATCCCCTACCAACCAAAAATAATTCTGGCTCCCACAGACTAGCTACAGTATGTGCTCCTGTGGTACACAGATTCGTCCTGTCAATTTAAGAAGGTGCTCCTAATGACAACTCGTTTTGTGTATAAAAGACTCCTGTCCACAGATTCTCTTTTTTCTATTAAACCCACCATCATGGGTAAGACCAAAGAGCTGTCAAAGGACATCAGGGACAAGATTGTAGACCTGCACAAGGCTGGAATGGACTACAAGACCATCAACAAGAAGCTTGGTGAGAAGGAGATAACTACTGGAGAGATTATTCGCAAGTAGAAGAAATACAAAATAACCATCAGTCGCCCTGCTCCATGCAAGATTATGCCTCATGGGGTAAGGATGCTCATGAGAAAAGTGAGGGATCAGCCCAGAACTACATGGGAGGAGCTTGTGAATGATCTCAAGGCAGTTGGGGCCACAGTCACCAAACAAACCATCGGTAACACAATACGCCGCCATGGATTGAAATCCTGCAGCGCCCACAATGTCCCCCCTCCTCAAGAACGCACATGTACAGGCCCATCTGAAGTTTGTCAATGAACATCTAAATGATTCAGAGAAGGATTGGGAGAAAGTGCTGTGGTCAGAGGAGACCAAAATTTAGCTCTTTGGCATTAACTGGACTTGCCATGTTTGGAGAAAGAAAAATGCTGACTATGACCCTAAGAACAGCATCCATACAGTCAAGCACGGAGGGGTAAACATAATGGTTTTTGGCTGTTTCTCTGCTAAGGGTACAGGCCAACTTTACCATATGGAGGGACCAATAGACGGGGCCATGTACTGTAAAATCTTGGATGAGAACCTTCTTCCCTCAGCCAGAACACAGAACATGGGTCATAGATGGGTCTTCCAGCATGACAATGACGCAAAACATACTGCCAAGTCAACAAAGGAGTGGCTCAAGAAGAAGCACATTAAGATCATGGATTGGCCTAGCCAGTCTCCAGACCTTAATCCTATAGAAAATTTATGGAGGGAGCTGAAACTTTGAGTTGCCAAGCAACAGTCAAGAAACCTTAAGGATTTAGAGAAGATCTGGAAAAAAGAGTGGACCAAAATCCTGAGATGTGTGCAAACCTGGTCATCAACTACAAGAAACGTCTTACCTCTGTGCTTGCCAACTAGGGTTTCTCCACCAAGTACTAAGTCGTGTTTTGCTTGGGGATCACCTTCTTAAATTGACAGGACTAATCTATGTACCACATAAGCACATACTGTAGCCAGGCTATGGGAGCCAGAATTATTGTTGGTTGGTAGGGGATCAAATACCTTTTTTACTCACTGAACTGCAAATCAATTTATGACATTTGTATCCTGTGTTTTTTCTGGATTTTTGGTTGATATTCCATCTCTATCATTTAAAGACACCTATGATAAAAATTATAGACCCTCAATTTCTTTGTAAGTGGGCAAACTTACAAAATCTGTATGTGCAAGTGCTCTGTATAGATATTAAACTTGCTGCTTAATTCCACTAGTGCAAACAGTGCCCCACATGGATTTGCACTCACTGGATGTGTATGACCAACTATCACTGGTATGGTCAAATGCGCTTGTGGGGCATGTCCCCTTTGAATCCAGTATCTCTTTTTTTTTAGGTTTGCTTGATGTTAAAAACTAGATCATACCACTCAGAGGAAATGATTAAAAAGAAGCCCATAGTGTAAAGCCGTTTTTTTTATTTTTAATTTATTAGATGTTCTTTTTGGTTTACAGGTAGAGTTGAGCGAACACCTGGACGTTCGGGTTCTGCGCGTCCGAACGACCTTTGGGAAAAAGTCCGGTTTCGGCACCGAATGTTGCCCGAACTTTATCCCGGACCCCGAACCCCATTGAAGTTAATGGGGACCCAAACTTTTAGGCACAAAAATGGCTGTAACAAAGTCCTGGCAAGTGCTAGACGGCTGCAAAAGGAAGTAAAATGGGGGTAAGAGTAGGGCAAGTGCCCTACAAAAAAATGGGGATAGGGAAAATAAATTAGAATCAAATAAACTAGGAAATGATTTTTGAACAATAATGTGTCACTTACAGCTGCAGCTAGAACCTCTCCCTTTAGAACTAGGAGATGATTTTTGAACAATAATCTGTCCCTCTATGCAGAAGCCTCTACCTAGTGCAGTCAGATCACTCAAAGCAGCTGTATGTGAAATCTCAAATTACTCCCACAATCTGATCGTTGTGTACGATCGTAGTGATCGTTGTGTCGGAGAGTTTGATATGCAATCTGTCACTCAAAGCAGCAGTATGTGAAATCTCAAATTTCTGCAATCTGTCCCTCAGAGCAACAGTAGTAGTAATCTCAGGATGCAGGATCACATGTTAAAATGTCTGCAATCTGTCCCTCACAAAAACCGCGGCAGCATCCTCTCCCTACACTAACCAAGAGCACATGACATGCAGCACTGTGACTCCAGCCTCATATAGAGGCTGGGTCACATGATGCACTGACCAATCACAGCCATGCCATTAGTAGGCATGGCTGTGATGGCTTCTAAGGGCAAACCAGTGAAACGCTTGTTGATTGGCTGCCCTGCAGCTATTCAACATGCATGATCAACTACCAGAACCCGAACGTTTTTTGAAACGTCCGTTACAGTCCGGGTTCGCTCAACACTATTTACAGGGACACTTCTCGCAGTTTTTATACTGTACTGTTAATATGTACGTCATTCTATTTCGCTATTGTAGTGCCTTATTTAAGTGTTTTGACAGTTGTTCTAATAAAACATTTTCAACCCTAAATGTATTAGATGAAAGGTAAGGAATACATTTACGTGTATTCGTACCTGTTAGAACCTGGCACCTGGTGTGAACAGCATTGGTTGTTTGTAAGCGGAGTGCGCCGCTTCTGTGTTAGGAAATTCAGCTCAGGTCCCCGTCCAAAGATGGTGTAAGCGGAAGTTACATCACGATAACACGGGTAGAGCTTCAACGCGTTTCCAACTAATTGGTTGTCCTCAGGAAGCTCACTTTCCGCCATTTTGGTTGCTGGATTTATCCCCTTACAGACGTTAACCTGTTATTAGTCAATTGAGTGATGCCGAATTTTACCATTGCTGGATAAACCAGATGTTACTGGACAAGGTGCATTTAAACATCATATTAAGATCTGCAGGTGGAGGATGTCACCAAACAGGCAAATTCTCTGACACTGGAAGTCAGCTGATGCTCCCTCTTGGAAAGAGTGGGTGGCAGCAATGAGGGATACATTACATCTAGAAAGATATATTTTCCAGCATAGGGGATGCCCGCACAAATTCCAGATAGTGTGGTCTACCTGTCTAGACACACCTGGTTTATCACCTGTTGATTTAATTTAATTTTAGATTAGATTTAGATTTAGATTAGATTTTGAATTCTTGTGAATGTAATTTTGTGTGGGGTATAGCTATGATTGTAATACTGGTTGGGCACGGTATATACTGCTACCAAAAACTGACTGTGTAGGCAATTATGTGAAGTGGGATAATGTTGGGATATTGCATCGCCATACCTTATGTATGTGGTACTCTTCTGATGTGAATATCTTCTGTATTTTTGTGTTTTCTTTCAATAAAAGACTTCTTTGGGTTAAAAAAAAACCCATCATATTAAATTCATATTCCGATTACAAGCTCAGTAATATTCAATCCGATATACAAACATAAAAATTAATACTTATGCGAATACGCAGAAGCTTTACCCAAACAAAAGATTATCAAGAACACAGACAGACATATTGATACAGAGGTTCTTGGAAAAAAAGAGGATACAAAGAGGATGAATTACTCAAAACTAGGGAATAGGTAGGTGAACTAAATATCGCCCAATTATTGGAAACCATGAAAAAAAAAGAAATTAGAACATATAACATTGCTTTTATTACTGGGTTCAATTAGCAATATAAAGAGGTAGAAAGAGGTGTTAAAAAATGCTGGCCCTTTCTATTTAGGGATCCAACTTTAGGAAAAATATTGACAAAAAAAATATTTTACTTACAGGAGGGCCTCTTGGTTCAGAACAAAAATAGTACATAATATCCCAGATCCTCCGAAAAATAAGCCCACCTTTTATTCTGAAGTAGGCTTCTATCGATGTGGCAGAGCTGGCCCATGTAAATCTATCACTAATATGTCTAGAAAGAAAACCACTTTTATGTCATAGCAAACGTTGAAACACTACCCCATTAGGGAATGTATCACATGCAATTCGAAGTCTGTTACTTGTGTGCTAGAATGAACCTGTGGGTACCTGTATGTGGGTAGAACTTCCAGGATACTTCGTAAAAGAAAACAGTCATATCACTAAGGCTGCATTTACATGTCAGCATTTTGAATTGCGGACAGATTTGCCGCGCATCTGCCTGCTATTTGACAACGCCGATATGTGAATGGCAAAACGTGGGACACATATTTGAGATGCCATTCATCTGAATGACAGCTTAAAATGCAGTGGGGGTCTGCCACGATTTTAGGGGGATAAAGCATGCTGCAATCGCGGCAACACGCATTGTGAGATGCATCGCCCAAAAATAGTTCAGGAGCTACTTTGGGGTGACATGCATCCCGAAATGCGTGTTGCCATGATTGCAGCACGCTTTATCGCCCAAAAATCAAATGAATGCCATCTCAAATATGCGTCCCACGTTTTGCCATTCACATATTGGCGCTGTCAAATCGCGGGCAGATTCGCAGCAAATCTGCCCAAGATTCAATATGCTGACATGTGAATGTAGCCCAACATTCGTAACATGTTAAAAAACATAGTGTCACTGTCACGGTCTCTGCCCCCCCTCCTCTTCTCCTGCACCCCAGCACTCTGCCCTCGCCCAGCATGGGATTCCCCACTAAAACCTCACCCCATTGCCTTCCCCGGCACCCGCACATAGACCTGGGTGCCAGGGAGCTGCCCATTAATGTGTTAGCATCCTCTCTCTCCCAGCTAAGCGCAGGGAAGTCTGCCTCCCCGCCACGCCTGTATGTGGATTCGCCACATGCAGGCTACCAGCAAGTCGACGCGCGCACCCCTCTCCTGTGCGCGTGGGCACAGCGCAGTCCTGTGCTTTGGGCCCGCTGGAGGGGCATAGGCCATGCTCCCTGTGCGGCCTGGGGCAGAGGGGCCGGGGCTTCTTGCTAAGGGGCAACCCGATGCCAGGTCGGGGGGTTGCCTGAAGACCAGCACGTGCCAGTCCTGGATATAAGTGCGAGAGCGGGGCCCCGGAGTTCAGATCTGCCTTTGGCTCCTCTCTCTCTCTCCACTTGCTGCCAGTCCGTGTGGTCCGGAGCTACGGCCAGAGACCCCAGACCAATCCCCTTGGCTTCCCCACCAATCACCAAGTCTGATAGTCCGGTCAGGATTAACCCTGTGCCTGCCAACTCTGCTGTGTGCCATACTGGGAGCGTATTAACCCTGTGCCTGCCAACTCTGCTGTGTGCCATCCTGTCAGCGGATTAACCCTGTGCCTGTAAACTCTGCTGTGTGCCAACCTGTGAGTAAACGGACCCTTTATCAGAACTCTGCCATTCCCCTTGTGTGCTCAGAACGGACTCTTTGCTTATCAGAACTTTGCCATTCCCACTGTGTGCCCGGAACGGACTATTTGCTTATCAGAACTCTGCCATCTCCCTTGTGTGCCCAGAACAGACTCTTTGCTTATCAGAACTCTGCCATTCCCCTTGTGTGCCCAGAACGGACTCTTTGCTTATCCGAACTCTGCTACCTCCGCTGTGGGCCCCGCCCCGGCGGTACTGACTTTTGCCCTTTACCTGTCTATTTCCTGCCACCTGGCCGCAGGCCATCCTCTCCATCATTCAAAAAAAACTTTGTGAGTGCTCCTACTCTCCGCCTGTGTCTGTTCCACCTACACCTCCATTACAGTCACAAATCACTTTAGGTTAGTACACAACAGAGATCCAGCATGCATGACGTTTTATGTTTTTGATACAGTCCACAGGCATTGGAGAGGTTCCAGTATGATTAACCCTTTCGCTGCCAGGTCCGTATGTTGTAGGGACCTGACAGTGGGAGGTTTCACACACAATCCAGTGACTGCAGTTGTCGGGATTATGTGTAAAATTGACAGGCAGACCAAAGCATTCTGGTGGCTGCGCATCCGCCCAAATGCTTCCATACATCCTTGGTACTGGCATCACCCCTCGCCATGTTTTCCGGGCTCCGCTTGCCCACTTGCAGGCCCGGGACTGACATGGCAGGTGCCACGTCCACTTTCCTCCTCTTTTTGCTGTGACCCAGAAAGTGACGTCTATGACGTCACTTCCAGGCCAGCCTCTCTGTGTCCCTGGCTAGCACAGACAGGAAGCAATGTTTTGCAATTCAATCTGCATTCAGTGGAGCCCAGAGAAAACATGCAGGGTCTTTTATTATTATTATACAGGGTTTATATAGCGCCAACAGTTTGTGCAGTGCTTTACAATAAAGAAGAGACACAGTACAATTACAATACAGTTCAATACAAAAAGAAAGGAATAGGAGGGCCCTGCTTGTGGAGCTTACAATCTAAAGGGAGACCCTGCATTTCTCATTAACCCCTTGCCGACCGCCGATCGGCATCTGACGGCGACAAGGTGGCTGGTGAGCGCAAATCGCCGTCATATGTGTTCAGGGAGGGCAAGGGAGCGGGTGCGGCGGCCTCGATTGCCGCAGGCTACCCGCGGTGGCCCCCCCGGAGCGAAAGAACGGAGGTCCGTGTATGTAAACACGGACCTCCGTTCTGTGAAGGGGGAAGGGCTGTGATCACAGCCTTCCTGTATACGGAGGCTGTGACCACTTCCCTTCCCCAGCTAGGGCAGTCCCCCCACAGTTAGAACACGCCCAGGGAACATAGTTAACCCTTAGAGCGCCCCCTGCAGGTTAACCCCTTCACTGCCAATGGCATTTACACAGTAATCAGTGCATTTTTATAGCACTGATCGCTGTATAAATGCCAATGGTCCCAAAAAAGTGTCAAAATGGTCCGACATGTCCGCTGAAATATCGCAGTACCGCTAAAAATCGCAGATCGCCGCCATTACTAGTAAAAAATAAATAAATAAAAACGCCAAAAATGAATTCTCATCATCCGTAAACGCGACCACTTTTGCGCAAACCAATCAATGAACGCCGATTGCGATTTTTTTATCACAAATATGAAGAATATAAATCGGCCAAAACCGATGAAAAAAAATGTTTTTTTATATATTTTTTTTTGGATTTGTATGTTAGCAAAAAGTAAGAAATTTGGGTTTTTTTGCAAAATTGTCGCTCTTCTTTTGTTTATAGCGGCGATCAGAAATGACGCAGCGGTGATCAAATACCACCAAAAGAAAGCTCTATTTGTGGGAAAAAAAGGACGCAAATTTCGTTTGGGTACAACGTCGCACGACCGCACAATTGTTAGTTAAAGCAACGCAGTGCCGAATCGCAAAAAGGGCTCCAGTCCTAAAGCTGGAAATCCTTCCGGGGCTGAAGTGGTTAAAGAGAACCTGTCAACTAAAAATCATCACATGGGGACTTTTTTGTCCCCTATGTAATGATAAAAAAAAAAAAGCTAAAGTGGAACTTCACTCTCCAAACCAACATTGATTATTTTTAATCTGCATACTACTAGCATTAGTTAATAAATAGGAAAAGATTTTGAGGCCACCCACCTCCTCAAATACGCATGTACGAACATAAACGCATTCATTCATCGGGGGTGCCTATATCACCACGCACGCTAGAGTAAGAGCAATCATTCTAGCACCAGACCTCCTCCGTAACACTAAATTGATACCTATGGGGGGGCTTTTGAAGTGTTGCCTATAGAAAATATAGGGTACTGCACTTTGACGCCATTTTTTGGGAGCACACAAATTTAAGGTTTGACATGTTGGGTATATATTTACTCGGTATAACTTCATCTTTTATATTTTACCAAAAATGTGGGTAGTTTATTACGTTTGTTTGCCCTAAAATTCACTTTAGTGTGTTTTTTACTGACATTTTGCGGTAATATCCTGTAACATAAAAAACTGGAACTACCACTATTTTTTTCTCTAGGGTGTCTGCTTTCAGAAAATATATAATGTTTGAGGGTTTCAAATAATTTTCAGGGCTAAAATGATTTTTTAAACGTGTGTGCAAAAAAAACGCAAAAATGGCTCTGGCAACAAAAAGGTTAAAGAGATTTCCAAGAATTAATCAAAGTGGATTTTTGAGCTTCAAACCTTGATTTCCCTTCTATTTAACAGAGATAAAACTCCAAGGCTTTAAACATAACGATTATTAATTATATTTTTTCTCATTATATAATTCTTTTTTGTTATTTTAACTTTATATTTTTTTTAATATTATTTTCCAATACTTTTCCTTTTTTCCCCTGTTTTCCCTTTTTTAGGTTATTGGCAACTTTATTTAAAGATTTTTTTTTATATTTTTACATTTAAATTTCTAATATATTTATCTATTGAGTAGATTATCACTTTCACCACTAGATGTCAGTGCTAAATACTATCATTACAGTGTAAGCTCATGGGTAATACTAATCAGGGATAAAACTGTAAAATAAAGTATTGAACTTTATTTATGTTTGTATATCGGATTAAATATTACTGAGCTTGTAATTGGAATTTGATTTTAATATGATGTTTAAATACACCTTGTGCAGTAACGCCTGGTGTATCCAGCAATGGTAGAATTTGGCATCACTCAATTGACTAATAACGGGTTAATGCTTGTAAGGGTCCTTTCACACTGGGCGGATCCCTTAGACAAACTCTGCTTGCTCGGCGGGGATCGACCCAGATGACAGGTCCATCTCCGCTCACTGTGCTGAGACGGATCTGTCAGAGTCCCACTCTCCTCTATGGGGAGTTCGGATGAAAATGGACCACCTGTCCATTTCCATCCGATCCCATCCACCAGATGGATGGAAAATAGGGTCACCATGCGCCTGGATTTGGAGGACAGGATTGGATCGGATAGCAGCTGGTGTCAGCGGACATGTCACCCCTGACACCTGCTGCCCCATAAGGGGGGAATGGAGCATCCGATCAGGTCCGCCTGAAAAACTGACAGGCGGACCTGATTGGAAAGCCCGTGTGAAAGGGGGCTTAGGGTATAAATCCAGCCACCAAAAGTGAGCTTCCTGAGGACAACCAATCAGGTGGAAACGCATTGAAGCTATACCTGTGTCATCGTGATGTAACTTCCGCCAACGCCATCTTTGGATGGGAATCCGAGCTGCATTTCCTAACTCAGAAGCGACAGGGAGGGCTCCGCATACAAATTACCAAAGCTGTTCACACCAGGTGTCAGCTTCTAACCCACACTGGTTAACACGATGTGCTTCCTTTTTTATCATATCCCTTTGAGTGGTATGATCGCGTTTTCAACATCAAGCAAAGCTAATACAAGAGATACTGGATTTAAAGGGGACATGCCCCATTTGACCATACTATTTATTTATTTTACTTATTTCAGGTACTTATATAGCGCCGTCAATTTACGCAGCGCTTTACATATACATTGTACATTCACAGCAGTCCCTACCCTCAAGGAGCTTACAATCTAAGGTCCCTAACTCACATTCATACATACATATACTAGGGCCAATTTAGACAGGAGCCAATTTACCTACCAGCATGTCTTTGGAGTGTGGGAGGAAACCGGAGTACCCGAAGGAAGCCCATGCAGGCACAGAGTGAACATGCAAACTCCAGGCCGGTAGTGTCATGGTTGGGATTTGAACCAGCGACCCTTTTTTGCTGCTAGGCGAAAGTGCTAACCACTACACCACTGTGCCACCCAACTAGTAATAGTTGGTCATATACATACATTCAGTGATTGCAAATCCATGTAGGGCACTGTTTGCACTAGTGGGATCAAGCACTATATTATATCTATACAGAGCACTTGCACATTGAGCATATGTATATGGCAGAGCTCGACAAAACCCAGGCGCCAGGTCGCAATTGCGACTGGAAATTGCGTCCTGGCGCCTGGGCTACACTGCAGCAGCTGGGACGTGTGCCCCCACGCGGGTGTGCAGACTTCAGGCTGGCTGGTCAAAATTGAGGCCCTGCCTTTGCGCCCTGCTGGAGCGAGATGCTCCTTTCTGCGAACCAGCGCCATCTGGTGGACAGTGCTGCGATGAGCGCGGCTCTCTCTCACGGCCAGCCCACCGCCAACATCATCTTCCCGCGTTGACAGATGGGGTTGAGGTTGCAGGCTTGATCTATCGCCCGTTCCTTACTTCATCAGTGCTGCCTGTGAGTGCCACCTCAGTGGTGCCCGTCAGTGCCACCTTTCAGTGCCATCTCAGTTGGGCCTGTCAGTGCCACCCCAGTGCTGCCCGTCAGTGCCACCCCAGTGCTGCCCGTCAGTGCCACCCCAGTGCTGCCCGTCAGTGCCACCTATCAGTGCCATCTCAGTGTTGCCTATCAGTGCCACCTCAGTGCCCATCATTGCCATCTCAGTTGCGCCTGTCAGTGCCACCTCAGTGCTGCTTATTGGTGCCCATCTGTGCTGCCCATCAGTGCCACCTCAGTGCTGCCTACCAGTGCCACCTCACTGGCGCCTCATCACTGCAGCCCATAAGTGCCACCTCATCAGTGCCCATTAGTGTAGCCTATCAGCACACATCAGTGAAGGAGAGAAGTAACTTATTTGTAAAATCTTATAATAAACAAAAAAAAAAAAAAAAAGTTGTTTTTTTTTTTTTTAAATAATTTTTTCACTTGGCATCAGGAATTCTTATTGCCAGACGCCCTGGACATACAGTTCTGGGCAATGGGTAGCTGATTTAAAAAAATGGATCCTAACTTTTTCAGCTGGCTCCTAGACTCTAAGCAAATTTGTCAAACCCTGGTATATGGGACGTTTTATATTGTTTTATAATTTTGTTCACGTTTTTATTAAATGCAAAGCACATTATATGGCATGTATATTTGTTTATCACATGAAATGTTATTTGTAGCAAGTGCGGTTAATTATTATATATTGGTGCAGATGCTTGCCTAAAATAGGTAGGTAGTTTTATAGTAAACCACTGCCAAAAAAGGCTTTTATTGAATTCTTCCCAAAGTCTCTTCATCTGACTATAAATCCGTGCATCTTCTTAGTTTAAAATAAACACCATGCATCAAAAATAAATCCTTTTGGTGTGTGTAAAACTGAAGTCTTATTTAACCAACTGTTGTATCCGTGTGTCGCCTTAAAGCAGTTGTATTCCCAGAAAAAAAAAAAAACCTGTAAAGGCAAAGGCATAATGAGCTAGTATGCACCGCATACTAGCTCATTATGAAATACTCACCTTAGAATTAAGATCCGTCAGGGCTGCTTGGTACCCTCTGAGGGGGCGGACATCTTCCCTCAGACGTTCCTTCTGGGTACGCAGCTCCAGCGCTGTGAGTGGCCGGAGCCGCGAGATGTCACTCTTGCGCATGTGCACAGGAGTCCCCAGTTCAGGCAATTCCCGACGCGTTCACTGCATATGCGCCGCTGACGTCAGTGGCTGCTTGCAGGAAGACTATCTCCTAAACTGTGCAGGTTTAGGAGATATTCATTTTACCTACAGGTAAGCCTTATTATAGGCTTACCTGTAGGTAAAAATCAGTTATGGGGATACAACCGTTTTAACGCACTTAGGGGAATTCAGTAAAGCTGCTGCATCATTTTTCTGGCATTAATCCCTCTTGTTTAGAGACACAGGGTACTCCCCCAGTACATATAACGGGACTTTTAAAGCAGTACAAGCAAGATTAAGTAAAATAGGTACAATTTATTACAAAGTGGACAATGGATACAGACATACAAAAATAGCATACATAATTAAAAGAAAACATGGAAGCATGGACTATTACAATCCGAGTTATATACATGAAGAGATGTCATTCATGTAAGGAGGTAGTTTCTTCATGGGTGGAGGCCCGACATGTTTCGGGATGAACTACCCTTCTTCAGGGGCCACATAGCATACCCATGTACATTTTCTGAAAAACATCATATTAATACAACTGGAATTGCATATAACAAGGTCAAGCATGGGAGCAAAACATGGAGAGGAACTTACCCCACATCAGGAAGTAGGAGCCATGCCTCATATCCAAGACCACTGCCAAAGGTAGAAAGAAGGATGAAAAAAGTTGCCCAGAGGAGGACGGGAGAACCGGGACGTGGGAGCCCCCTCAAAACCACACAATGAGCACAGTGACGCGCCACAAGGACCCCCTGCAAACGGCTATGCCGAAAAAGCAGGAGATACCCCCAGTCTGGAAGGAAGCCACAAAGCCCAAGGAGGGAGCAGAACCCCTGGTAAGAAAACAAGCCATAGACTAATAATTAATGGAGCAGATTATGACTGTCAATCAAAGACAGCCAAAAAGACTCACAGAGTGCATACTAAAGGCAAAAGTACTGGAGTGAGAAAAGGTCAATCTGGATGTCTGGAGATATTACCTTAGGAAGGATATGTGCTAGCATGTCCACAAGTCCTGCAGAGGCGGTGGATGCCATGATGGCCGCCAACCCCTCTTTTAAAGGCGGTGAAAGGGCACCAAACGCCCGATCACATGACAAGACCGTGCTTGATGATGATGTAATAGCGTCGTCACACCCATATCGACGTCGCGGCGCGATGCCGTCCCGTCGGCATAGAGCTGCCAATCACAGGCCGCCTAAGCACAAACCAATCAGAAGGAAAGCAAACCGCCAAAATGAGGAACAAAAAATAAAAAAAAATGAAAACTCATCAAAGGGCAGCACCAGAAAAGGGGGACAGGGGAAAACACGCAGCATACAATAGACATCCAGCGCAGTTCAACCAATCACCCAGGGTCCACCCCACACCCATGGCAGAGCACGACCAACCACATAGGGATCTCAGACCGGATTCCCCGAGGCCCCTCTGCACGGCGCCACCCCGGGGGTATCGGGGGGGCATCATGCAGAGGAGTCCCACCGACACAGACAGGGGGAGAGCCCCCTGAAATCCCCCGCCCCCAGCCCGACCGGACATGGGGGCCTGGGTGCGCCGGGCGGCGCAACACAGTGCCCGAAAATGCCCAGATCGAACCAGGTAAATGCGTGGGGGTGTGACACCCCTAAGACCCAACACCCCATCACTCCAGGGCCAAGAAAAAAAGAGGGAAAGAAAAAAAAAAATATTGGAAGATGGTGGTGATGGAGATGGGACCAGTCTCTCCACTCCATACTAAAAAGTTGGCACAGCCATATCATACAACAAGAACATAGGAAAGATTCCAATACACATTGCATCAGTCTCATATATTACATTTACACATTATAATATCATAGATTACATATTATCTTTATCCCAACCGCCTGAAGCAAAACCCTCCAAGAAGGGTCTAAAGCTAAGGTGTTCATTAATGCCAGGGGGAGACGTGGAGGCCTTGTATAGCTCCATTCCCCATACCCGGGGACTGGAGGTTATGCAACGCATCCTATCCCAGTCCCATAGGGATGATTTTGGCAAAATTAACTCTTTTCTGTGTGAGGCTTTAAAATATATCCTCGCTCATAATGTGTTTACCTTTGATGGTTCCCATTTCTTCCAGGGCGTTGCGATGGGGACATGCTGTGCCCCATCGTACGCCAATCTGTACCTGGGGGAATGGGAACGTCTTCTGTTATCAGATGGATCCCTGTCCCATCTGACAAGCCATATCCAGGCTTGGTTTCGTTATATAGACGATATTTTCATTATTTGGGAGGGCCCTTCTAATTTGCTTGAGATGTTTCTCCAGCAATTAAATAAAAACAATTTCAATCTTCAATTTACTATGGTTTATAATGCCAGGAAACTCACATTTCTTGACATTACTATCTTCAAGGAGAGGGACGGCAGGTTAACGAGTAGCCTTTTCAGAAAACCCACAGCAGGTAATACGATACTCCATGCTGACAGTTTTCACCCTACCCCCTTGGTTAGGTCCATCCCTTTTTCCCAGTATCTACATCTCAAACGTAACTGCTCTGATCCCCTGGATTTCATCCAGGAAGCCCAAAAATTAAAAGAGAGACTTTTACTTCGGGGTTACTCTAAAACGTGCCTTAGAAAGGCTTTCAATAAGGCCAACAACCGCACACGTCATGAGTTACTCTTTTCTTCCCAACGCCCAAAGAGAGAGAATTCCAACACCTTAAGAATTATCACCAGATACAGCAGACAGCATAAGCTTATTAGATCCATTATACAGCAACATTGGCATCTTCTAACTTCAGACCCTTCACTCCAATCTTATATACCCCCCACTCCAGCCATTACATATAGACGAGCCCGGTCGCTACAGGACCAGCTGGTCAGTAGTGAGTTCAGGGGCCCCTTTCGTGGAGACCCCTGTAAAAGGAAGGGCACCTTTACATGTGGGGGATGCTCTGTGTGCAGATATATGAATATTTCAAGCTCAGTTATCTTGCCCAATGGTACTCCCTACAGGCCTTTGCATTTTGCCAACTGTGCGACCCCATATGTGGTATACCTTATGTTGGCAAAACTATACAACCTTTCTTTAAACGAGCTCTAAGACATATTGCCAATTTGAGAACGGCCAACCCTGAGGCCCCTGTGGGCCATCATGTATGCCAACATCACCAGGGCCGATGTCCGAAATTTTCTTTTCTTATTCTCGATCGGGTGCACCCTAATGCCAGGGGGGGTGACTGGGATAAGGTGCTGCTGCAGCGGGAATCCCGTTGGATAGCGGCCCTCCAGGCCACATTTCCCCCTGGCATTAATGAACACCTTAGCTTTAGACCCTTCTTGGAGGGTTTTGCTTCAGGCGGTTGGGATAAAGATAATATGTAATCTATGATATTATAATGTGTAAATGTAATATCTGAGACTGATGCAATGTGTATTGGGATCTTTCCTATGTTGTTCTTGTTGTATGATATGGCTGTATCCACTCCATACTATAACTTTTTAGTATGGAGTGGAGAGACTGGTCCCATCTCCATCACCACCATCCTCCAATTTTTTTTTTTTTTCTTTTTTCTTTCCCTCTTTTCTTTTCTTGTCCCTGGAGTGATGGGGTGTTGGGTCTTGGGGGTGTCACACCCCCACGCATTTACCTGGTTCGATCCGGGCATTTTCGGGCACTGTGTTGCGCCGCCCGGCGCACCCAGGCCCCCATGTCCGGTCGGGCTGGGGGCGGGTGATTTCAGGGGGCTCTCCCCCTGTCTGCGTCGGTTGGACTCCTCTGCATGGCGCCGTGCAGAGGGGCCTCGGGGGATCTGGTCTGAGATCCCTATGTGGTTGGTCGTGCTCTGCCATGGGTGTGGGGTGGACCCTGGGTGATTGGTTGAACTGCGCTGGATGTCTATTGTATGCTGCGTGTTTTCCCCTGTCCCCCTTTTCTGGTGCTGCCCTTTGATGATTTTACATTTTTTTTATTTTTTGTTCCTCAATTTGGCGGTTTGCTTTCCTTCCACTGGGGGGCGTGTGTGTCTCTCCTGGTTGGTTTGTGCTTGGGCGGCCTGTGATTGGCGGCTCTATGCCGACGGGACGGCATCGCGCCGCGACGTCGATATGGGTGCGACAACGCTATTACGTCATCATCAAGCACGGTCTTGTCATGTGATCGGGCGTTTGGCGCCCTTTCACCGCCTTTAAAAGAGGGGTTGTCAGCTATCATGGCATCCACCGCCTCTGCAGGACTTGTGGACACGCTAGCACATATCCTTCCTAAGGTAATATCTCCAGATATCCAGATTGACCTTTTCTCACTCCAGTACTTTTGCCTTGAGTATTTAGTATGCACTCTGTGAGTCTTTTTGGCTGTCTTTGATTGACAGTCATAATCTGCTCCATTAATTATTAGTCTATGGCTTGTTTTCTTACCAGGGGTTCTGCTCCCTCCTTGGGCTTTGTGGCTTCCTTCCAGACTGGGGGTCTCTCCTGCTTTTTCGGCATAGCCGTTTGCAGGGGGTCCTTGTGGCGCGTCACTGTGCTCGTTGTGAGGGTTTTGAGGGGGCTCCCACGTCCCGACTCTCCCGTCCTCCTCTGGGCAACCTTTTTCATCCTTCTTTCTACCTTTGGCAGTGGTCTTGGATATGAGGCATGGCTCCTACTTCCTGATGTGAGGTAAGTTGCTCTCCATGTTTTGCTCCCATGCTTAACCTTGTTATATGCAATTCCAGTTGTATTAATATGATGTTTTTCAGAAAATGTACATGGGTATGCTATGTGGCCCCTGAAGAAGGGTAGTTCATCCCGAAACATGTCGGGCCTCCACCCATGAAGAAACTACCTCCCTACATGAATTACATCTCTTCATGTATATAACTCGGATTGTAATAGTCCATGCTTCCATGTTTTCTTTTAATTATGTATGCTATTTTTGTATGTCTGTATCCATTGTCCACTTTGTAATAAACCCGTTATATGTACTGGGGGAGTACCCTGTGTCTCTAAACCTATTGGGATGTTGGCAGACTTATGTGATATGATTGGGGTTATCTCTACAATCCCTCTTGTTTATGTATTGTGCCAAATTCATGAAGCATTTGCAACACTTTTTGGTTCTCACAGCAATTCATGTACCAAACTCAGGTAGTTCTGAAATGTGCCACTTTGTGGCACAATAGATGCACCAAATTCAAAATAAAATACTGACACTTATGGATTGTTGCCAGGGCATAGTCAACCTTATCATGCACTGGAGTGCCAGTCTGGGAAAAAAAATGAAAAGTCAGCAGCTACAAATACTGTAACTGCTGACTTTTAATATAAGGACACTTACCTGTCCAGGAATCCCGTAATGTCGGCACCCCGAGTCGACTCATCAACCGGCTTTGGGTGCAGGCATTGTAAGTAAGGGAAACGCTGCGCTTTCTGAATGGTCCCGCGATCTTCTGGGACCTGTGTGTTCCCCAGAAAGTAGCGGGTGGGAGGAGGAGGGGCCAGAAATGTAGGTTGCTGAATAGCGATCTTACCTGGAAGTGGGAGTGGGTGCCTGTCAAAACCAAGTACTTGCTCCCCCCAAAAATATAATTTTTTTTTTTTTGATAAAGAGGAACTCTGGATTTAACAAGCAGAGTCACAAATGTGATGCAGATAATTCACAGAAACAACTTACTGGGATTCTTATACTCTAAAGTTCAATACCTGCATACCAATGTAGATTCATTCACTGTACATGAGAGTGGGATACAGGAGAGCAGGGGAATGACTCCTGATCATCAGACCACTCTCTACTACTGACCCCCCTGGCAGCCACCAAAAGGAATGAAACAACTGGCCCATGACTGGGCTATTAATATTCCTGGCTATGCTCTCTTTCGGAAAGACAGGGTAAAACGGAGGGGTGGTGGTGTCTGTCTCTATGTGAGAAGTGATCTCAAAGCGAGTGTGGGTCCTTATAATTATCGGGTCAGTACCCGGTCAACAAAGTAAGGAAAACCACCGACGGTCCCCCCAGTCATCATCTCTCACCAGACTACTAGTCCTCAGTAAGGGGACGAGAGGACATAGGGTGAGAGTACATGTCACTTACTTAGATGTAACCATACGTCCATAACTTGAAATCTCATATTCTTAGGGTCATTCAACAAAGACACTTAATAGACGTAGTGTAAACACTGAGACGAACAATTTAGGTCTCAAGGAGAAATAGTTTTTTTTTTTTTAATATAAAAACCCCCCTCGTTCATGAACCAAAACTGTCCGTGGGTGAGGGTGAAGGTCC
>BLSH010440597.1:19431-33410 GCA_018402905.1 Glandirana rugosa
TGACATGTAGGATTTATATCTTGGTAAATAGATAGACAAATAGTCTCTATATTTAGGATGTATCTGGTCTATAAACCAGAGGCTCTTGATAAACAGATAGATAAATGGTTCTATATTTAGGATGTACAGTACACAGTCTATAAACCAGAGGCTCTAGATGGACAGTTGGATAAATGGCTCTATATTTAGGATGTATCTGGTCTATAAACCAGAGGCTCTTGATAAACAGATAGATAAATGGTTCTATATTTAGGATGTACAGTACACAGTCTATAAACCAGAGGCTCTGGATGGACAGTTGGATAAATGGTTCTATATTTAGGATGAATCTGGTCTATAAACCAGAGGCTCTGGATGGACAGTTGGATAAATGGTTCTATATTTAGGATTTATCTGGTCTATAAACCAGAGGCCCTGGATGAACAGTTAGATAAATGATTCTATATTTAGGATGTATCCAATCTATAAACCAGAGGTTCTGGATGAACAGTTGGATAAATGGTTTTCCATTTATGTTACATCTGGTCTATAAATCAAAGGCTATGGATGTACAGTTGGATAAATTGATCTATATTTAGGATGTATAATATCTGGTCTATAAACCAGAGGCTCTAGATGGACAGTTGGATACATGGTTCTATATATCAGATGTATCTGGTCTATAAACCAGAGGCTCTGGATGGACAGTAGGATAAGTGGCTCTATATTTAGGATGTACAGTATACAGTCTATAAACCAGAGGTTCTGGATGGACAGTTGGATAATTGGCTCTATATTTAGGATGTATCTGGACTATAAACCAGAGGCTCTGGATGGACAGTTAGATAAATGGTTCTATATTTAGGATGTATCCAATCTATAAACCAGAGGCTCTGGATGGACAGTTGGATAAATGGTTCTATATTTAGGATGTATTTGGTCTATAAACCAGAGGCTCTGGATGCACAGTTGGATAAGTGTCTCTATATTTAGGATGTACAGTATACAGTCTATAAACCAGAGGCTCTGGATGGACAGTTGGATAAATTGTTCTATATGTAGGATGTATCTGGTCTATAAACCAGAGGCTCTGGATGGACAGTTGGATAAATGGCTCTATATTTAGGATGTATCCGGTCTATAAACCAGAGGCTCTGGATGGACAGTTGGGTAAATGGTTCTATATTTAGGATGTATCTGGTCTATAAACCAGAGGCCCTGGATGGACAGTTGTATCAAAAGGTGGCTCTGGATGGACAGTTGTATCCAAAGGTGGCTCTGGATGGACAGTTGTATCTAAAGGTGGCTCTGGATGGACAGTTGGATAAATGGCTCTATATTTAGGATGTATCTGGTCTATAAACCAGAGGCTCTGGATGGACAGTTGGATAAATGGCTCTATATTTAGGATGTATCTGGTCTATAAACCAGAGGCTCTGGATGGACAGTTGGATGAATGGCTCTATATTTAGGATGTATCCGGTCTATAAACCAGAGGCTCTGGATGGACAGTTGGATAAATTGTTCTATATTTAGGATGTATCTGGTCTATAAACCAGAGGCTCTGGATGGACAGTTGGGTAATGACACATAATTATTATCTGTTATAAGATAAGCAGACAATGTTTCACATTGTTTTTGGGTTTTTTTTTCTCTCTCACATTATAACTTGGTTTGTTGCACTGTGTGAAATATTGTTGTAATTTCCCTCATTTTTTTTAATTTTTAGCATATGTGGTAAATCACTGCAGTGCAGAGAAGAGAGTGACAAAAGCAAGAATAGTTGTCGGAGACACTCCCCACCTCCAGATACTGAGGTGAGTTCCAGACCCTGTACCCTCCTGTTTGGAATAGAGCAGACTGACCATCGTGCCCATTACCAGCTCCTCCCACTCAGTCGGCGCTGCCCGCTGTCAAAATACCCAAACAGCAGCTTCATCTAATTGGATGCAGCTGTTGTTCAGCTGACAATTTTCGATTGTTCAATCGAAGGAGGGAACCAACAGTGCCACCCAGTAACTACGATTTGGCCAGTTCCTGATGAAATTCGTACAGTGTGTGACCAGCTTAAGTCATGTGTCCATGTGGCAGAAAGTGATGGGAAATCGCCCATAGTCCTAGTCTATCCAAAAGAAAAAGAAGTTTTGGTTCCAGTGTTAGACAAAAAGTGGAAGAGCTCCTTTAATTGGTGCATATTTGGGATAAATTACCTGAAAAAACACTGGGAAAAAAGATTGCAGATATTAATCCTGACTAGACCACAGAGCTGACAGTAATTTGTGGACAGAGTTCATTCCATACATAGACTACCTGCACTTTCTAAACCTTTTGTAGGAAGAAAGTCTTCTCAACGAGCTGAAGGCCACATCACAATGGCTACAGAATCTGGAACAGCTTCTATCGGAGCCTGCTGCTATGCGCAGTCCGGAGCTGGTCCGCCGGGACCTGAGGCAGGTGTCCTACCTGGAGAAACAGTTGAAGTCAAGGGGCACAGCTCTACATTCTGCAGGGAGAGCGATCCGGAGCTCCGGGTGGAGTGTGGACAAGGAGATGCAGGTCCAGGTCCGGGAGGTGGAGGAGAGGTGAGCAAGGTCTAACATTGCACAATGCTGAAAATGATGCAGGTAACTTATCCATGTACAGTTGCCTTAATGCAGAAAAATGTGACCCTTCAATAATGCTTTGGTCATCTTAAAGTGCATCCAAAGGCCAAATATTTGGATCCTCTGTTGGGATCCCCTGGTGGGGAAATCAGTTACACAGATCCATTTAAACAGCTACGTCTATTCAGTTTTCTCAGAATTGCACTAACAATAAAAAATTGTTCTAGCACTGAGGGTTCATTTTTAGGATTTTTAGAGACATAGATAGCAGAGGGGCTGCTTGCTTAAAGCTCAAAGGCAAACTAAAGGTTTGGATGAAGTGTAGAGAGATTAGACCCCCTGTCAGGTTTTTATTTGTTGCCTGTGCCCTCATTAGAGAAATTCCCTTCTTTATGTGTCCTGTTTGTCATTATCAGTGAAAGTGTAAGAAAATCAAAATTTTGTTCTGATATTAGAACTGTAATAGAGAGAAAGTCTTCCAATGCGGACACTAGTTCTGGTGACAAAAAAATTTAAAGGAGTTATAACCCTTCCTTACTGTATCCAAAATGAAAAAAACAATTGCCTTTAGTTACATTTTAATAAGACCCCTTTCACACCAAGGTGTTTTTCAGGCACTTTTGCGCAAAAATAGCGCCTAAAAAGCACCTGAAAAACGCCCCCCCAATACACCCCAGTGTGAAAGCCTGAGTGCTTTCACACTGGGGCGGTGCGCTTGCGGGACGGTAAAAAAAGTCCTACAAGCCGCATATATACAGAGGTGTGGGAGCGGTGTATTCACCGCTCCTATACCGTCCCTGCCCATTGAAAACAATGGGGCAGCGCTCCCGAAGCGCCCGGAAACCGCTTCAGGAGCTCTTCAAACCGGCACTTTTAACCCTTGTTTAACCCCTTGTAAGGAGGTTAAAAGTGCACCGCCGCAATATGGCCGCTATAACGAGCGGTAAAATGACGCTAATTAGCGGCGTTTTACTGCTAACGCTCGGGGGGCTCCGGTGTGAAAGGAGCCTAAAGGAATGAGCCATTGATGCCATACTAGAGGGATCCCCAGGAAAGAGGTCCTGATTCCTCTATATAGATCTTTATATCACTAGAGGGGTCACCAGCAGGAGGAAGGGGGTCCTGATTCCTCTATATAGATCTTTATATCACTAGAGGGGTCACCAGCAGTAGGAAGGAGGTCCTGATTCCTCTATAGATCTTTTTATCACTAGAGGGGCCACCAGCAGGTGGAAGGAGGTCTTGATTCCTCTATACAGATCCATAGTTTAGCTGGCCATACACATATTCATTTTTGACATTCAGCTTTCATCCAGATTTCGGGCAGGAGGTGGCTAACATGGCTGACAATTGAGAGCATTTCAGGCAAGTTCTTTCGGGAACTGGACAAAATTTGAACAGTGTATGGCCATCTTTAGACTTCATTTTGAATTTTACATCCAGTTCTGAAGACCTTGCTTACAAAAAAGATATTGATGAGATATCCAGAGTCCAGAGACAGGCAAAGAAACCTGGGCATGGAGGGATAAAATGCATCAAGAAAAACTGCAGGAGCTGATGTACAGTTTGGAGGAAAGAAGAGGAAAGGAGGAGGGTATGGATGAAAACCTTTAAATACATGAAGTGTGTAAATAAGGTTCAGGAGGGCAGGATTTTCAATATAAACCTAAAATCAAGAACATGGGGACATGACCTCAAACTAGCCAGAGGAAAGTTCAACACTAACCTTAGAAAGTATAATTTAACTGAAATAGTAGTTGATGCTTGGAATAGACTTCCAGCAGCAGTAGTATGATAGTCAACAGTAAGTAAATTGAAACATGCTTGGGACAAACATTATTATTATTGTTATACACGATTCATATAGTGGCAACACTTTGCGCAGTGCTTTACAATGTAGAGGGGGGGGGCGGCACAATTACAAAACAATTCAATACAGTAGGAATAGGAGGGCCCTGCTCATGGAGCTTACATTCTAAAGGGAGGGGGGAAGTGGTACAAAAGGTAGTAGCTGCGGGGATGACTTGATGGGGGTGGCTCGGGTACAGTTCTTAGTTGGGTGTGGGATAGGCTACGCTGAATAGATGAGTTTTCAGGGATCTCCTGAAGGTAGACAGGGTGGGGGCTGATTGGACATACCGGGGCAGGGAGTTCCAGAGGATCGGAGAGGCTCTAGTGAAGTCCTGAAGGCGAGCATGGGAGGAAGTAACCAGGGAGCTATAAAGTAGGAGGTCCTGGGAAGGAGCGGAGGGGAGGATTTGGGTGATATCTGCAGATGAGGTTAGAGATGTATCTGGCGGCGATGTTGTGGATGGCCTTGTATGTAGTGGTTGGTATTTAGAATTTTATACGATGGGATAGTGGAAGCCAGTGAAGGGATTGGCAGAGAGGGGCAGCAGTCACGGATCGGTTGGTGAGGTGTATGAGTCTAGCAGCAGCATTCATGATAGACTGAAGGGGGGAAGGGTTGGCCATTAAGGAGAGAGTTGCAGTTGTCGAGGTGGGAAATAACCAAGGAGTGAATAAGTTGGTTTGTAGTGTCGTTAGTCAGGAAGGGGCACATTCTGGAGATGTTACAGAGGTTAAGGTGGCAAAATGTAGCCAAACATAGATCTATAGTCAGACACAAAAGTTAAAAATCAGAAAGGGGCAGACTTGATGGACCACTTGATCTTTTTTTTTTTCCAACACTTTGTATGCTTCACTTTGGAACACTGGATTATCATACATGAGTTGCCCAGTTAGCACAGACCTCCAATGTTCTCTTCTTCCAGGCTGCGGACGGTACAAGAGGCGCTCCGTCGCCGCACCTCTGATCTGAGAGACACGCTGGTGCTGTCAGAGTTCATGAAGGTTGTCCAGATGGAGGAGGAGAGGCGGACGAGGAGTACGGTGAGAAATATTACACTTCATGTGTGTCTGACTGGTGACAACTCCATTTAAAATGGAAAGTATAGCAAGACGATAGCTGTTCTGTGTTTAGTTTTTTTCTGGTCCACATCATTATGTAGCACTTTACTGCTCGGGAAGCACCAATAAGTTCCTGCCATGGTTGTAGAATGAGGCAATTATCACTGCTGCCTAGGTGCTAAAGTGTGTTCGGCACTGTGCTTCCACCACCGCTATGGAAAAGTTCCTTGATGGTCCTTCTAGGATAGCGATTTGAAGGAACTTTGTAAACTGCCGTTTTCAGTGTAGAAACTGTTAGTTCTGGACACAAGGTGTACAAACCATTAAGATTAATGCAGCTCCATTCAGTGGCAGGCCTCTGCAATAAATAAACGCCTTAATGGAATTCTTGCCCAACCTGGGGGTTGGCTAAGGGCCCCTAAATATTCAAGGCAGCCCTTAGCTTCCGCCCACAAGTTCCAAAACATTCTTCAACATTGTAAAACGGGAAGGCATCAGAGAGCTGCCAGGATGAGTCATACAGCCCTGGCCTCTAATAACCCTGAAATGATTCAGTGACTCAGGTATATCCCTGGCCAGACTATAATTTGCCTACTCTATACTAGTAGCACATACTAGAGCAGGGATAAGCAATTAGCGGACCTCCATATGTTGCAAAACTACAAGTCCCATCATACCTCTGCCTCTGGGTGTCATGCTTGTGGCTGTCAGAGTCTTGCTATGCCTTATGGGAGTTGTAGTTCTGCAACAGCTGGAGGTCCGCTAATTGCATATCCCTGTACTAGAGGGTGCTAAATTAGTATAACATGTCACATGTTATCGTGCTGTGTTACCTGACATTGGGATTGATTTACTAAAACTAGAGAGTGCAAAATCTGGTGCAGCTCTGCATAGAAACCATTTTTTTTTTGGTCAAAGCTTAATTGAACAAGTTGAAATTAGAAGCTGAATGGCTACCATGCATAGCTGTCCCTCTCAGTACAGTGACGTGTGAGACATTGTAGCATCAAGTAACATTTTATTAATATTTAACATTGTGTATTGTTGTGCATTGCCTGCTGAACAACGTCCTTTTTTGCCACTCCCACAGCTGCTTGGGGGACCCCCAGATCCCCCTCCAGAACCGACAGACAGGAAGGACGTGTTCACCCCTTTGGAAGAGCTGCAGGAAGCGGTGGAAATGCTGAATGATGCAGCGAAGGAGAGGGAGCGAGCTCTGGCTGCCACCAAAGGGACCACTGACCTGGAGAGGAGGGTGAGTGTCTGCCATGTGCGCTGCTTCACCAGAGCACAGCGAGTGCAGGATGTTCACTGCTTATGACCAATCAGAATAGGGCAGGATGTGCTGGGATCTGCATATGTATAACAGAGATACTGGCATTCTCACATGTCTTCCAACTTCAGAGTGTGCATAACAGTATAAAACTGAGCCATATTTTATACTGTGGGTGTTTTCTCGAATGCCCACCTAACCACCTGCCCCTTGGACCCTGTTCCCTCTCCGGTCACTCTCTTTCCATTCTTGACCCTCTAACTTGCAGCTTCAATTACTTAATCTCTACTGGCCTCTTCCTATCCCCTCAAAAACTAGCGCTTGTAACCCCTATGAAATTCAAAAAAATATGAATCGGAACTGCTTGTGATTAGGTTTATTGTACAATGACCATGTTAGAACAGCTGACGCGTTTCGGCAGTAGCAACTTGCTCACAGATCTGTGAGCAAGGCGTTACTGCCGAAATGCGTCAGATTGTTCTTACATGGTCATTGTACAATAAACCTAATCGCAAGCAGTTCCGGAGTGCCGATTCATATTTTTTTGAATTTCATTGATTTTCGCTTGGGAGATTGGAAGGCTCTTTGAATCTGAACACCTGGACTGGAGCATCATCAACCACTTACTCTCTGCTCGCTATGTAGACAGAGCAGTGTTTTCCTGCTATACTGACACTGGTAACCCGTTTACTTGTAAATCCCTTGCTGGGCCCCACCATTCTGAACACCCTAAAACCTGTTGTTCCTATTACCTCCAAATTTATAGAACGCCTGGTCTACATCTGTCTGAGCTGCTGCCTCAATGATAACAACTTTCTTGACCTCTGTAGTCAGACTTTCACCCACAGCACTCCTTGAAACTGCCCTATTAAAATGAGCTAATTAACTGCTAAAACCAATGACCACTCTCTTGCTCTTACTGTTGGACCTTTCTTCTGCCAGCTCACCACCTTCTCCTCCTTAAAAGCCTCCTCTCCCTTGGTCTCTAAGACTTTGTCTTTCCTGGTTCTCCTTCTATCTATCTATCTATCTATCTATCTATCTATCTATCTATCTATCTATCTATCTAAGAGCTCCTTTACTGTCACCTACAACTTTATCGTCTACTTTACTCTTTCTGTTGGGGTCCCCCAAGGCTCTGTACTTCATATAGTTACATAGTCAACGAGGTTGAAAAAAGACACAAGTCCATCAAGTCCAACCTATGTTTGTGTTTTTAATGTCAGTATTAAATTGTATACCCCTCAATGTTGTGGTCCCTTAGGTGTGCATCTAATAGTTTTTTGAATTTATCTAGACTCCCAGCTGAAAGCACTGCTTGTGGAAGAGAATTAATTCCACATCCTCACTGCTCTTACCGTAAAGAACCCTCTATGCTTTTTAAGGTTAAACCGCCTTTCTTCTATTTCTAGTGAATGGCCACGTGTCTTTGTGTGCTCCCTTGCGCGGAATAGTTTTGTCCCTATTGTGGGGTCACCAGTACAGTATTTGTACATTGAAATCATATCCCCTCTCAAGCGCCTCTTCTCCAGAGAGAATACGTTCAGTGCTTGTAATCTTTCCCCATAAATAAGGTCCTCCAATCCCTTAATAAGCTTTGTGGCCCTTCTCTGTGCCCTTTCCAATACCAGGACATCCTTCCTGAGGACTGGTGCCCAGAACTGGATGGCATATTCCAGGTGCAGCCTCAGAGACTTGTATAGTGGGAGAATTATCGATTTATCCCTGGAGTTGATCCCTTTCCTGATGCATGCCAACACTTTGTTAGCTTTGCTTGCAGCAGCTTGGCATTGCATGCCATTGCTGAGCCTGTTCTCTACTAGGACCCCTAGGTCTTTTTCCATCCTAGATTCCCCCAGAGGCTCTCCCCCTAGTGAGTAGTTTGCTTTCTCTGCTTAGGTTGGTATCACCCGCAAATATTGAGATTAAGCTGTTTACCCCGTTGAATAGGATTGGTCCCAGGACAGAACCTTGGGGAACACCACTTTCTACACCAGACCATTCCAAGTACTCCCCATTTATCACCACCCTCTGGACTCGCCCTTGTAGCCTTAGTTTGTACAGTAAACGTTTATGGGGAACTGTATCAAATGCTTTCGCAAAATCCAGATACACCACGTCTACAGGCCTTCCCTTATCTAGATGGCAGCTCATCTCCTCATAGAAGGTTAATAGATTGGTTTGGCAGGAACGATTCTTCATGAACCAATGTTGATTACCGCTAATGATACCGTTCTCGTTACAATAATCTTGTATGTAATCCCTTATTATTCCTTCCAAGAGCTTGCCAATTATTGATGTTAAGCTAACTGGTCTGTAGTTCCCAGGGCTATAGCTTGGTAATTTAAAAAAAAATTGGTACTACGTTGGCTTTCTTCCAATCAGCTGGTATCATACCAGTCAGAAAACTGCTCTTAAAGATTAGGTACAATGGTCTGGCAATAACTTGGCTAAGTTCCTTAAGGACCCTCGGGTGGAAGCCATCTGGTCCCGGTGACTTATTAGTGTTCAGTTTTTCAAGCCTATTTCTGATTTTATCCTCAGTTAGCCATGAGGGTACTTCCTGTGACGTGCCGTGAGGATCAGTATTGTAGTTCTGAATAATTGAGCCCCCTGGTTCCTTCGTGAATACTGAGGCGAAAAATAAGTTAAACACCTTTGCCATTTCTCCCTTTCTCCCTTCTCCTAGTCTTTATATACCCCTCTACCTTTGGTTAGTTGATAGCCTAACATGGTTTTTAATGTCATCTCTATGCTGAGGACACCTAAATCTACCTCACTACTCCTCAACTCACACCTTCAGTCACCTTGCACGTCGCTAATTTACTAACTGATCTATCAGTATGGATGTCATACCACTTCCTAAAACTTTCCTAGTCTTTCCAAACCTCAGCTCATATATTTCCTCCTCTCCCTGTGTGCCTTCCCCCAACTTTTCCCTCGAGATCAATAGCACAGCTATCAGTCCCTTTCGTCATGTCAGGGTGCTAGGTGTAATCCAGGAACCAAATCCAATCACTGTCTAAATATTGGTGCCTTAACCCCAGTAACATTTCCAAAAAACACCCCTGCTTACCATTGAAACCACCAAACTACTATGTCACTCCTTCCCTGGTATCTCCCACTTCGACTATTCCAACTTTATCCTCGTTGGCCTACACAGGCTATCCCCCTTTAGTCTATCATGAATGCTACTGTCAGACACCATCCACCTTACCAGCTGCTCGGTGTCTGACACCCCTCTCTCTCAATCCCTCCAATGGCATCCAGTCACCCAACAAATACAATTCAAAATACTAACGACATAAAAATACATCCACAACTCTGCCCCAAGCTATATCACAAACCTCATCTCAAAATATCACCCAAACCATTCTCTCCGCTTGTAGGCAGGTGCAGTCTGTATTCCCAACTGCAGGTGGCGCTCAACCAAAGCAACAATGCAGAAGGGGAAGGAAGTCATGAGGAACTTGGTTCCTCTATGATTTCCTGCGCTCACCAGGGGAACAGCTGTCCGATTGGATGCTGGTGCCCCTTGTGACCTCTGCTGCCATCTTGGGTGATTGCAGAGCCTATTTAAGGCCCTGGCTTATGATTTGGCACGCATTGTGCAAGTGGTCATAGTAGGGATAGGTTGCAGAGGAGTAGGGACAGTGCAGGGACTACATCTACAGTACCTCCACTTCAGGAAGCCTCCCTGTTGGGCATGGACGTGCAAGGCTGCATTCTGCTTCTCATTGCTGGTGCTGTGGGCATCTTTCAAGGCTACAGACCGCTGTTACAGTTCTTAAGTGGCTCCGGATGGGTTGAACCTTTCTACAGTATTTTGCTACTTTTTGGACTCTGTGTGTTTACTGCCCACCGCACCATGCTGCACCTTGCTCACACGCTCCTCTAAAGACCTCCTGATCTCAAGCACCCTCATCACCTCACCCCATGCTCCCCTCCAGGACTTCTCCAGAACCACTTCCATCTCCTGGAACTCCCTACCCCAATCTGTCTAGCTTCACTCTTCTCTTCTCTACAGCCAGTCAAAGAAGGCGGGTTTGGGCTCAAGTTACATTCTGCAGAGCTCAATGGAAGTTGATTGGAGGGGAGGGACATACTCCCCTTCACACAGTGCACAGGAACAGAGCTGAGACTGTCGATCACAGGCTATGTGCTGGAGTTCTGACATTTAATGGTAGCAGGGCCATCTTTAAGGCAGGGCAAAAGGGGCAGCTGCCCTGGGCCCTGTCATTGTTGTGGGGCCCAAAGCAGCTGCCTCATACTTGCCAACTATCCTGGTTTAAATTCCCTTGTCCCTTGAAGTTTTAGACCTGTGCTGTGTCCCGATATCTAAGTGTAGCTACTAAAGCTGCCCAACTCTGCTCTATTGTTGTGTACAGATGACTCACCTGCAGACCCTATGTTTACATGTAAATAACAGGCATTGATATGTAAATAGCGGTGGCATACTTATGTATAAATAGTGGCGGCCAGCTGCACTGATATGTAAACAAAGGTGGCATTCATATGTATATCATGCCCCCCTGAGGTCATATTCACCATCACCTATACTGAATGCTGCCCACTGGGGAGACAAAGGCATGCTTGAAAGTCCACAGCACATGTCAGCAGATGCATGAGGGTGTCATTAATAATTGATGGCACTGCTGTGCATCTGCTAAAGGGCAGCACATTTCTGTGGTGTCAGGAAAGCGACTTTGCGCTCCCCAGTCCATGGTGTGCAGGCAGTGAGGAGATGATGTGCTGTAACCTCTAGCAACCAATCTGTGGACAGTAATGATGTGCAGTAACCTATAGCAACCAATCAGTGAGCAGTATTGATGTACAGTAATCTCTAGCAACCAAACAAGCAGAAAGCATGTGCTGTAACCTCTAGCAACTAATCAGTGAGTTGTAATGTGTGCTGTAACCTCTAGCAACCAGACAGTAAGCGGCAATGATATGCTGTAACCTCTGGCAACCAATCCAAATCACAGCTGATCTGATTCAGTAAACTGATTTGGAGTCTAGGTGCTATTTATTGTATGTCTCAGAGCAGGTGGAGAGTGAAATTGCATGGGGGGGGGGGGGGGGGCCCAAGAAAATATTTGCCCAGGGTCCAATCAATATTAAAGACGGCCTTGAATGGTATATCTAACACATTTGGCTCAATTCACAGAACTCACATGCCAGGATAAAGATCTTTATTTTAAAAAAAAAGGGAGATATTTTCAGTGAGTCGAATAAGATTTGAATGTTACAGTTGTATGGAATGAAGATCTTTATCCTTGTGGTAAAGTTTTGTGAATTAAGCCTGATGTAGATCAATAGATCCAATTTAATGCATGTTCCTAAATGTAGGTATTCCCTAAGTCCGGATGTACCGTCATGATATCTATCTCTTTTTTCTGTAGCTCTTGGCTCTCTCCCAGATGATCCAGTCAGCCAGCGCCCTGACCCAGGAGGTGCGGAGGAAGATGGAGGAGGTGGAGCAGGAATATATGGCAGCAAAGAAGTATACCGAGCTGAGAGACCTGCAGGAGATTTCTGCACTTCACCAACAGGCGGAGGTAACGGGCCGTGGCCTCTAGATAACATTGTCTGAGGTTCACTGTCTCGCAGTTCGTGGTCACCCTCGGTGGAGAAGGCCATATTGTGGGATGAGGCAGATTACTGAGTCACTACTAACCAGCAGGACAACATCTACAGTTTCCAGGAACTCCATCTAGCTATTCCTTTATAAGCATTCCTCATCAGCCATCATACTTAAAGCTTTTTTTTAGGCTCTTTCCCCGCCCCCTGTAATCCACCTATGTCTGCCGTCCGGATCCTTTGTATTCGTTGTTTTGGGGGGACCGCTATTCCAATGCTGCAGATGTGCCCATGCTGGCAAGTCCCCGATGGTTGCAATGCCCAGACATCATTGTTGCAGACTCTGCTTCTGGATCCTGAGAGGACCCCACCACTGGACAACTAATTATAAGTGTCCACTTCATGCAGTCAGGACACCCAATGACCCTCTTGTAAACAGAAGAAGTGAGACGAGTCAGGACTGGAGTGTTACTTAAAGAGGAAGTAAACCCAGATGGGGTTTACTTCCTCTATGTACCCCTGTAAAGTAGACACTTAATGGGCAGTTACTGTGCATCCCATAGTAGCCCATTATCTGCCACTTACCTGCAAACGAAGCCTGCGACGTCCAGCGCTGTCCCCTCTGCTGGCGGCGTCCATCTTCTGCCCCTCTTCCTTCCGGGGCCGTGACTCCGGCGCTGTGACTGGCTGGAGTCGCGTGACGTCACTCTCGCGCATGCGCGCGGGAGCCGCCAGTCGCGGCACGGTCGCAGTGGAGGAACGGCACGGAGGCCTTTCCTTCACTGACATGACGTTGGCACAGCTTCAACACTGCATATCTCCTGAACCGTGCAGGTTTAGGAGATATGCAGGGCACCTACAGGTAAGCCTTATTCTAGGCTTACCTGTAGGTTAAAGTGGTTGTCACAAGTTGACAACCACTTTAAATGTGGTTTTAGGTGGGTAATAAGGGCATTTCGTTTTCTTTTTTTGTCAATCCAGCGATTAGTTAGAGGGAAGTTTGAAGGGGTTTCAATACTTGCTTGGAGACGGTCTTTAATTGTGCGTGGCTGAACAGTCCTAGTCTCTTGCACTGAATCTCACTATCACTATATGAGCAAACATTTATGGACACCTGACCATTATGCCTATATGAGCTTGTTGAAATACTAGATACGAATGGAGCGCCCGAGACAAAGGTGTAAAAGTTGCAAAGGTGGATTTTATTCGGTAGGAAGAATAGTAAAAAGTGCCAACGCGTTTCAGGGGTCAAATGGCATCCCCCTTCCTCAGGGCTATTGGAGACAAAAATAAAATAATATATACACACAATAAAGTCACATAAAAGATTCAGATAGTGCAAACTATATATCTGAATCTTTTATGTGACTTTTTTGTGTGTATATATTATTTTATTTTTGTCTCCAATGGCCCTGAGGAAGGGGGATGCCATTTGACCCCCGAAACGCGTTGGCACTTTTTACTATTCTTCCTACCGAATAAAATCCACCTTTGCAACTTTTACACCTTTGTCTCGGGCGCTCCATTCGTATCTAGTATTTGATCTTATATGTGAATCGACACGTCAAGTCGTTTACAGTGGTAGCAGCCCAGGCCCCGCAAGAGGGCGTACCATCAAAATTTCCAGATCACGC
>BLSH010440597.1:39993-56327 GCA_018402905.1 Glandirana rugosa
AGGATGACTGGTGGTAACATTCCCCGTAAGAAGGGTGACTGGTGGTTACATTCCCCGTAAGGAGGGTGACTGTTGGTTACATTTCCCGTAAGGAGGGTGTCTGGTGGTTACATTCACCGTAAAAAGGGTGACTGGTGGTTACATTCCCCGTAAGAAGGGTGACCTGTGGTTACATTCCCTGTAATAACGGTGACTGGTGTTTACATTCCCGTAAGAAGGGTGACTGGTGGTTACATTCTCCGTAAGAAGGGTGACTAGTGGTTACATTCCTTCAGTGGGAAGAATGCTTCTTACATTGGTGGTCATTGGGAAGAATGCTCCTTACATTGGTGATCAGTGGGAAGAATGCCTCTTACATTGGTGGTCAGTGGGAAGAATGCCCTTACATTTGTGGTCAGTGGCAATAATGTCCCTTACATTGGTGTCCAGTGGGAAGAATGCCCCTTACATTGGTGGTCAGTGGGAAAAATGCCACTTACATTGGTGGTCTGTGGGAGGAATGCCCTTTACATTGGTTGTCAGTGGGAGGAATGCCCCTTACATTGGTGGTCAGTGGGAAGAATGCCCCTTACAATGGTGGTCAGTAGGAGGAATGCCCCTTACATTGGTGGTCATTGGGAAGAATGCCCCTTACATTGGTGGTCCGTGGGAAGAATGGCCCTTACATTGGTGGTCAGTGGAAGAATGCCCTTACATTGGTGGTCAGTGGGAAGAATGCCCCTTACATTGGTGGTCAATGGGAGGAATGCACCTTATATTGGTGATCAGTGGGAGGAATGCACCTTATATTGGTGGTCTGTTAGGAGAAGAATACCCCTTACAGTGGTGGTCAGAATACCAAGCTTACAGACAGCTTAAAAGATCATTTGTATTATGCCACTGGCTCTGCCAAGGGGAACCATCCTTGTATATGTTCATGATGGGGGGGGGTCATCCCTCAGCCACAGTTCAAGGAAACCTTAGCAACCTCTGGAGGATTCCTAAGGTCCCACAGAACCCTCCATGAGAGTGGCTGGTATAACTTGTACTTACAAGCTGCCATTACACTGTCTCTCTCTTTAGACCCGGTTTCCCCCAGGGTTTGAAAGCCCATACATTACCAGGTAGCTCCCACTTAAAGGTCATCCACACCTTCAGCCTAATTAGGACAGTTTTCCAGAAACTGGTTTTCCCAATGCGTTTCCCAGGCGCTGTAGAATGAGCCCATGTGACCCTCTCTCTGCAGATCCTGGACAGAGGAAACGAGAGCTCAGATTCTGTCGGACAGCCCAGAGGACCGGCTTAGCCCAGCATGGAGGGAAGGGCTGGAGAGAAGCATTGACAGCAAGATGAAAGAGTTTGAGGTGCTGGCAGGTGTTGGCTGGAAGCTGATTGGAGAAGATCGGCTTCTGACGCAGACGGTGAGTGCGGACGGCACCTTATGTTATAGTCGTGGAAGCTGCAGTGCTGGTCACCATTGTCACCAGGATATTCCATTTGGGACACCTGTTCTAGGGACAGCTGTCCAAGAGATCCCCCCCTCAACACACACTTCCTGGTTGTGTTTCCAGGACAGGAAGTGAAGGGAATCTCCCTAATGGAACAGAGCTGAAAAAAGATAACTCAATATTGGTTTTAACCATTCCATACCATATCCAAACATGAAGAATAATGGCTTGGGCTTTAGATTTACTTTAATTGTGGGAGTTAAGGATTCTTTGCTGTTAAAGCAGAGCTTATTTGTGGGAGACAAGGGTGCTCCGCTGTTAGTGAGGAGCTTATTTGTGGGAGTTTGGGCTCTGCGCTGTTAGAGAAGAGCTTATCTGTTATAGATAAGGGTTATTTGCTGTTAAACAGAGCTTATTTGTGGGAGGTATGGGTTATTTGCTGTTAAAGCAGAGCTTATTTGTGGGAGGTATGGGTTATTTGCTGTTAAAGCAGAGCTTATTTGTGGAAGGTAAGGGTTATTTGCGGTTAAAGCAGAACTTATTTGTGGAAGGTAAGGGTTATTTGCTGTTAAAGCAGAGCTTATTTGTGGGAGGTATGTGTTATTTGCTGTTAAAGCAGAGCTTATTTGTGGAAGGTAAGGGTTATTTGCTGTTAAAGCAGAGCTTATTTGTGGAAGGTAAGGGTTATTTGCTATTAAAGGAGAGCTTATTTGTGGAAGGTAAGGGTTATTTGCTGTTAAAGCAGAGCTTATTTGTGGAAGGTAAGGGTTATTTGCTGTTAAAGCAGAGCTTATTTGTGGAAGGTAAGGGTTATTTGCTGTTAAAGCAGAGCTTATTTGTGGAAGGTACATTTTTTTTCATAAGTAAAAGGGTCCAGGCGCAGGGTAGTTTGTGGTTTGTCTCCACTTTATGACGGTACATGATAGACAGATTTTTATGTCACAGCATCACTTTGTCCGTCAATATTAGTAAGGGTGTAGTAAGAGCGCGCAGTGTGCGTGAAACTTCATGATAAAAAAAACAAAAACTTTTTTTGTTTTCTGGTTTATTTGGGGTAGAAATACTCCAGGACCCCTTTGATTGGCAGTCAGTGACTTTGCTGTAGTTGGTACTTTAAAGATCTGAAATATTTTAAATCACAGTTTGATTGATTGATTGATTGATTGATTGATTCCTTTATTTATTCATTCACTCATAAACTTCTTGTTATTTTAAATGGTTAGATTTTTAACATTTTATACCCCCCCCATCTTCAGATTAAGGAGCGTCTGGAGGAGCTACAAGGGATGCTGAGCTGGGTCCTAATGAGATGGCGATGTCAGAAACACCCGAGGATCATGGGAAATAAGACCCAGAGGACCAGAGAGGCTGTGGCGCCCATCCAGGTGGTAAGTGACCAATCCGAGAGTAGTTATCAGAAAATTAAAATAATTCAGATTTAGAATTCTTCACATGCTGGGTAAACAATATTAACAAGCTGGGGTTTCTAAAGTTATCTATTAATTGGAAAAGAAGAAAATAGCGCTCAGTTCATTCGTTTATAATAAACACGCTGCTATACTGTATATTGTCACTATTAGCCAACAAAGGACAGACCTGGCAGCTCCAAAAGCCATATGAAGATATTTATTGCCATTTAAAAGGGGCTAATACATTTCGGCATATAGCCTTGATCACGGCACCATATGCCGAAACGCGTTAGCCCTTTCTAACTGACTATTATGTAGCGATAAAGATCTTTGTACAGATTTTGGAGTTGCCAGCTCTTTTGTTGACTGCTACATATAATGTTTTGAAGGGATTAGTTGTTTGGTGCCATTTGTGGCTGTGAAAGGCGCCTAAAACTTATCTGTGCCACATCCTGAAGATATATGCTTAGAATGGATAGAAAATGAATGGACTTTATAGGCACGTAACTATATATAAAAATATATTCTTTATTTTGTCTAGTTAAAAAAGAAGATTTACACAAATGTTCTGAATAAATAGGCATATTAAATGAAATCATCTGAAGTGAACAATGGTATATTCCCCAATAGTGACATGATAGGACACAATATATAGAACAGACAGTAGGTAGGTAACCATATATGACTGGCAGTCCTTCCACTGTTGGGGTACCACTTATTCTTCAACAGTGCAGTTCGACGTGTTTCGCGATCCCTGATCGCTTCCTCAGTAACTTGAAAACTGCCTATTATAGTAAATACATGTTTACATGAAAATCAATAAAAAATCACATACATAACAATAGCATCACAGTACTCTGGTTATCCCTCTACACTCAATTGTGTGTAATGTGGAATATGCGTGTTACATCCAGCCCAGGCCACAGAGACTCCCTGAACCCGGACAACTCACAAACTTGGCTCATTCGTTACACATGGGGGCACACAGATGGCCCTACAAATAACGGAGACACAATAGGTAACCATATATATACACATTTATGATCTAACCATGCTGCTTGGGGTCGTAAATGTACAACAACTTACTTCTGTATAATGATGTAGAATCACCTATTCCAAACATACGTATAATGGACGGAGGCCATTCGAGCCAGAGCAACCAACTGAGGATTCCAGCTCAAATTTTTGAGTGGTTTCCCCGCTATGAGTGCTGTACCTGTGTTTATATTATCACTATTAGTTTATGTATTTATATATATAGATAGATAGATAGATAGATATTGTCTGTATTGTTATAAAGAATGATAAATACATAGTTTATTGTCTGTATTGTTATATATGTCAGTATATACATTATTCTGACTCCTAACTGTTGTAATGGCGACTTATCCCTTGTTGAGACCTCTATGCCTGGCCTGTATAAGCAGATATGATCACCGCAGACAGTTCTTATCAGATAGTGACTCACCAATTACCGATTTCTTCCACGAGCGTTTATTCATTGGAATAGCAGGTACAGCATACAACAAATGTGACAGATGGTCGAAAGATGGTAACTGCAGGTCAAAACATAGTAATGTGTCCTAGGATGCGAGTAGATTGAGTGAGGCCTTCTAGCATGTAGCCATATTCTTTACCTCATGAGAGAGAGGACACAGGAAGAGGAACTAGAATAGCAGAGTGCACCCGGAACAGGAAGTTACAGAGTAGAGTGAACTAGGAAGAGGAAATTAGCTCACAGAGGATGGGAGGTACACACTTAGAAAATACAATAGAAAGGTGTAATATCCAAAAGAACCACAAGATGGCATTATAATAACCAACTATAAAAACATTACTATAGCTGCATATTTATGTTACATGCAAATCATGTAACAGAACATACATGGTTTTATGTGTGTAATGTTATATGGTATATTTTAGATGTAGTCTGTTGTCTGTATTGTTATATAATATAGTATATACAGTACATGGTATATTTATGTATTGTTATATAGTATAGTATATACAGTACATGGTATATTTATGTATTGTTATATAGTATAGTATATACAGTACATGGTATATTTATGTATTATTATATAGTATAGTATATACAGTACATGGTATATTTATGTATTGTTATATAGTGTAGTATATACAGTACATGGTATATTTATGTATTGTTATATAGTATAGTATATACAGTACATGGTATATTTATGTATTGTTATATAGTATAGTATATACAGTACATGGTATATTTATGTATTGTTATATAATATAGTATATACAGTACATGGTATATTTATGTATTGTTATATAGTATAGTATATACAGTACATGGTATATTTATGTATTATTATATAGTGTAGTATATACAGTACATGGTATATTTATGTATTGTTATATAGTATAGTATATACAGTACATGGTATATTTATGTATTGTTATATAGTATAGTATATACAGTACATGGTATATTTATGTATTGTTATATAGTGTAGTATATACAGTACATGGTATATTTATGTATTGTTATATAGTGTAGTATATACAGTACATGGTATATTTATGTATTGTTATATAGTATAGTATATACAGTACATGGTATATTTATGTATTATTATATAGTGTAGTATATACAGTACATGGTATATTTATGTATTATTATATAATATAGTATATACAGTACATGGTATATTTATGTATTGTTATATAGTGTAGTATGCTGTCTTTATTTTTATATATTAATTTGTCTGCATTTTTTTTAGTGTAGTATATACATAGTATATTGTCTGCATTTTTATATAGTATGGAGCATGTAGTATGTTGTCTGTATTGTTATACAGTATAGTATATACAGTATCTCACAAAAGTGAGTACACCCCTCACATTTTTGTAAATATTTTATTCTATCTTTTCATGTGACAACACTGAAGAAATGACACTTTGCTACAATGTAAAGTAGTGAGTGTACAGCTTGTATAACAGTGTAAATTTGCTGTCCCCTCAAAATAACTCAACACACAGCCATTAATGTCTAAACCACTGGGAACAAAAGTGAGTACACCCCTAAGTGAAAATGTCCAAATTTGGCCCAAAGTGTCAATATTTTGTGTGGCCACCATTATTTTCCAGCACTGCCTTAACCCTCTTGGGCATGGAATTCACCAGAACTTCACAGGTTGGCACTGGAGTCCTCTTCCCCTCCTCCATGACGACATCACAGAGCTGGTGGATGTTAGAGACCTTGTGCTCCTCCACCTTCCGTTTGAGGATGCTCCACAGATGCTCAATAGGGTTTAGGTCTGGAGACATTCTTGGCCAGTCCATCACCTTTATCCTCAGCTTCTTTAGCAAGGCAGTGGTCATCTTGGAGGTGTTTGGGGTCGTTATCATGTTGGAATACTGCCCTGTGGCCCAGTCTCTGAAGGGAGGGGATCATACTTTGCTTCAGTATGTCACAGTACATGTTGGCATTCATGGTTCCCTCAATGAACTGTAGCTCCCCAGTGCTGGCAGCACTCATGCAGCCCCAGACCATGGCACTCCCACCACCATGCTTGACTGTAGGCAAGACACACTTGTCTTTGTACTCCTCACCTGGTTGGTGCCACACACGCTTGGCACCATCTGAACCAAATAAGTTTATCTTGGTCTCATCAGAGCACAGGGCATGGTTCCAGTAATCCATGTCCTTAGTCTGCTTGTCTTCAGCAAACTGTTTGCTTTCTCTCACTACTTTACATCACAGCAAAGTATAATTTCTTCAGTGTGGTCACATTAAAAGATATAATAATGTAAAGTACTGCACATGGTATATTGTCTGCATTTTTATATAGTATAGTGTATATATATATACTGTACTGTACATGGCATATTGTCTGTGTTTTATATAGTATAGTATACACATGGTATTGTTATACAGTATATACATAGTATATTGCCTGTATTGTTGTATAGTATAGTATAGTGTATACATAGTATGGAATATCCTTCTATATGGTAAATTTGAGCAGTCACAAATAAAGAGAAGTTTGGTAATTCCACAGGAGGACATGCAGCACACACATGGGTCTCTCCAATCTGACAAGTCTGAGTGCCCAACAGAAGAGGACACCACACCCACAGCTCCGTCCCAGAGGGGCCCTGTACGGCGTAGGTACAGGCGAAAGGCACTGAGCCCCATGTTATTCCAGCAACCGCTCCGGTTATCGGGGGGAACAGACAGTGAGGAGGGGGCAGAGCTACTTGAAGATGCGCCCAGGAAGTGCACTGCTGGACCATTGTGGCTGGAGCCCAAAGTATTACCAACTGGACCCAGAGTGGAAGAAGTGGAGGAGGAGGAGCCACTCATGGTAAGAAACCTCTGATTGGTGGATAAGAATAATGACAATACTTTGCAGGTCATCTTACAGGGCCCATCCTAGGTGGGGACAAGACAGGGCAGGTCTGAGGCTGCAGAGGAACTACAAGTATCAGCAGACTTAATGGCTGGAGATATAAATCCATTATTAATGACACTCATGATTAAATATAGAGATGTTTCAGGGACTTTTTTGGAGCATAATATATTTAAAGTGAACTTAACGTCAAAACCTATAGTTTGGTTGGAGTGGGGAAGTATTAAGACCCTTTAAAAAGAAGCAGAATCTGGAGGCACCCCAGTCTAAAATGAAAAAACCTAAATGTTACTTATCAATTGGAAACCTGAGCTAAGGATGATGCACACAACCACCTTGATAAAATGAACTTCAAATCAGAGAAACCCCATAACATCAGAGGCCCCCATCACGTCAGAGGCTCCCCATCATATCAGAGGTCTCCCCCATCATGTCAGAGGATCCCCTTTACATCAGAGCTCCTCATCATGTCAGAGGTCCCCAAACACATAAAAGGTCCTCCAAGACATCAGAGGTTTCTCCATAACAATAGAGGTCTCCCCTTCACATCTAAGGTCTCCACTTCACATCAGAGGTCTCCCCATCATATGAGAGTCTCCCCTTCACATCAGAGGCCAACATCATGCCCCCCCCTTCATGTCAGAGGTCCTCTCCATCACATCAGAGTCCCATCTTCACATCGAAGGCCAACATCATGGTCCCCCCATTACATCAGAGGTCCCCCATCACATCAGAGGCCAACATCATGGTCCCTCTTCGTGTCAGAGGTCTCCTCATTACATCGGAGGTCCCCCTATGACATCAGAGGTCTCCCCGTCACATCAGGGGTCCTCTCCATCACATCAGAGTCCCCCCTTCACATCAAAGGCCAACATCATGGTCCCCCCATTACATCAGAGGTCCCCCATCATATCAGAGGCCAACATCATGGTCCTTCTTTGTGTCAGAGGTCCCCCTATGACATCAGAGGTCTCCCCGTCACATCAGAGGTCTTCCCATGACATCAGAGGTCTCCCCATTACATCAAAGCCCCCCTTCACATCAGAGGCCAACATCATGGTCCCCCCATCACATCAGAATCTCCCCCATGACATCAGAGGTTCTCCCATGACATCAGAGGTCTCCCCTTTACACCAGAGGTCCTTCTCCACATCAGAGGCCCCCCTTCACTCCAAAGGTCCCCCCCAGCACATCATAGTCCACTTTCAAAGCAGAGGCTCCCATCACAATCACATCCTAGCCCCCCTCCCTTTACGCCAGAGGTCTTCCTATCACATTATAGGTCCACTCATCACGTCAGAGTCACCCTCCATGTCAGAGGCCCCCCCATCACGTCACGGGTACCCCCTTCACATCAGACATCCCCCATCACATCAGAGCCCTCCCGTCACATCAGAGTTCCTCCCTTCATGTCAGAGGTCCTCCCTTCAAGCAGGGGCGTTGCTAGGTCTACAAAAGATCTGGGGCTAAAGCCCATAGCAGCAAAGTAAAGAAAGTCATATGCTTGAGTGGGCATACACATGTATATAATATACATGTGTGTGTGTGTATATATATATATATAAATATTGTTACATACTTGAGTGTGAATTCCCCTTACATCAGGGTCCCCAGAGAGACATACTTACTAATTGCAGAACTGCACCCACCCGGTAAGAGACTCGGGGCTATGGGCCCCAGACTCGGGGCTATAGCCCCAATAGCCACCCCCTAGCAACGCCCCTGCCTTCAAGTCAGAGGCCCCACCATCACATTGGAGGGCCTCTGTCACCTCAGAGGTCCCCTCATCACATCAAAGTCCTCCCATAACATCAGAAACCTCCATTGCATCAGAGCCCCCCCTTTCATAACCCCCCCCCCCCCATCACATCGGAAGCCCTCCTTCACTTTAGAGGTCCCCCTATCACATTAGAGATCCATCCTTCAGGTCAGAAGTTATCCCTTCATGTTAGAAGCCTCCCAATACCACTGAGGCACCCATATCACATCACAGTCCCCCTTATACATAGGAGTCCCTTCATCACATCAGAGTCCCCCCTTCACATCCACCTCTGGTTCAGAGCAAACTGATTCTCATGTTTGCAATACCCCCGAAAGGAACCCAAGCGACATGGTTGCATTCACTCTCTCTATTTGTCCTTTTGACTAATTTTCCAGGGAGAGGAAGTAATGAGAAATCCAGAATTTCACAGGAACAAGAATTGAGGGGAGAGATTTCTTCAGGTTTCCTGTTGTGTCTCCAGCACAGGAAGTGAAGAGAAATCTCTCCTAAGAGAAAGGAAGTCAAGTATTCCCTGCTCCACCCAAATGAAAAAGTTTGGGCTTTAGATATACTTTTCAGGTGGGGTGGTATTGCTAAGCGAGGGGAGCACTTTTTTGGGGGGATATTTCCTGTGTGTGGACGGAAATGTTTCCAGAGATATCGGTGAACGTCATTAGCAGTGCACTTATGATGGATCGCGGTTTTCTTGTCTGTCCTTTAATCTCTCTCTTGGCTTCTTGGCTGTCTAATCATCTCTCTCTCTCATCTGTCTTTCCCTCCCCCTTATCAGCCGTCACCCCCTAAATCATTCTGGAAGCGTTGTCAGGGGATAATAGGGGGAACATTCGGCAGCTTAAAGAGAAAGAAAAGATTGTCGCTTCCCGTGGTGGAGGAGGTAACGCCGTCCAGAGTGCGCTGTGCCGTGCCATAACAGCATGCCGTGATTTGTCCATTAACTCCGCCCCAAACTGAACGACACCAACAGGAAAGGGGGCCACTTTAAAGGTCGCCACTAGAGCTCTGCGCCATTTTCCCTTTTTTTGGCCACTTTATTTATATTATAATTATATTTTATTTTTTGTAAAAGTGCGAAATTGAAAGTTTCATTGTCAAAATTTTAAAGTTTATCAAAACGCCAAGAAGAAAAAATATAATTTGTTGTACGTAGATTACCAGTACTGTACTGATGTGGTGGCTGCATTCGTTTTCTACTTTTTTTTTATGGTTTTCTCCCTCTTATTTCTAAGCTGATGAACCTGCCATTAACAAACTTCCTGTCCTAGGGGAACAAAGCTCTCTCCCTGTACTGTGTCAGTCAATGCCATTTGACATACATGCCCTAGGAGGATGAACTGCTTTATTAATATGCCCCCGTGTGTTATGAAATTGTGGTGTGCTGTGAAATTAGTGCTGTTTTTTTTTAGGGGCGGGGCGGGGGAGTGGTTGCTAATGATGAAAATGTGACACACTGTACAGAACTCTCTATTTGGCTAAGTGGTCTTATGTCAGCGTTCCTCATCGTGCATGGTGGCTGCAGTGATTTGGGCAGCTGATCAACTTAGCTACATTGAGGCAGTGGGCTCCAAACTGCGGCCCGGGGGCCATATCCGGCCCTTTACTTGCTTTTAGTTGGTCCTTGGGGCACAATTTCATCCACTGATACCAACAATGGGGCATAATTCCTTACAATGACACCAACGATGCAGCACAATTCCTCCCAATGACCCCAACAATTGGGCCCATTGACATCAATGGTGGGGCATGATTCCTCCCAATGGCACCAATGATGGGGCACAATTCTTCCCACTAACATTAACTATGGGGCACAATTCCTCCCAATGATCCCAACAATTGGGCACAATGACACCAATGATGTAGCACAATTCCTCCCCGATGACATCAACGTTGGGGCACAATTCCTCCCAATGATTCCAACAATTGGGCCCAATAACACCAATGATGGGGCACAATTCCTACCAATGACACCAACATTTGAGCCAAATGATACCAATGGTGGGGCACAATTCCTCCCACTGACACCAATAATGGGGAACAATTCCTCCCACTGACACCAATAATTGGGCACAATTCCTCCCAATGACACCAACAATTGGGCTCAATGATGGGGTACAATTCCTCCCAATGACACCAACAATGGGGCTCAATTCCTCCCAATGACACCAACAACTGGGCCTAATGACACCAATGATGGGGCAAAATTCTTCCCGCAAACACCAGCTATGGGGCACAATTCCTCCCAATGACACCAATGATGGGGCACAAATCCTCCTACTAACACCAATGATGGGGTACAAATCTTGCCAACGACACCAACATTTGGGCCCAATGACACCAATTATGGGGCACAATTCCTCCCACTGACAACAATGATGGGGCACAATGCTTCCCAATGACACCAACGATGCGGCACAATTCCTCCCAATGACACCAACAATTGTGCCCAATGACACCAATGATGGGGCCCAATTCTTCCCAATGACACCAACGATGCGGCACAATTCCTTCCAATGACACCAACAATTGGGCACAATGACACCTATGATGGGGCACAATTCTTCCCAATGACACCAACGATGCGGCACAATTCCTTCCAATTACACCAACAATTGGGCACAATGACACCAATGATGGGGCACAATTCCTCCCAACAACACCAAAATTTGGGCCCAATGACACCAATGATGGGGCACGATTCCTCCTACTGACACTAAAGATTGGGCATTGTTTTTTCCCACTGACGTTGGGGCCTTTTGTATTCCCAATGACCACAGTCTGGCCCCTCTAAAGTCTAAAGGGCAGTAAACTTGCCCCCGGTTTAGAAAGTTTGGAGACCCCTGCATTAAGGGAAACATGCAGCAACAGGATTCTCATTAAATCTGAGAAGGTGCAGTAAGTTCTGAGTTTAGAGGGTGTATTTATAAGAATGTGTTCCTACAAAACTGCATGTTTATTTGTTCTGTGCAAATGGCAGTAAAACCGGATGTTGGTAGGCTTTTTTCTCCAGGCCAGAAGTTCTTCATTCATAAAAATAGTGTGAAAAATGCCATGTTACAGCCACTAGATGGAGCTGATGATCATAGAAAGTTAATACTTATTTCCTATGATCATCAGCTATATCTGCTGGCCATAATGTGGTAATTTCTATACCATCGGGGACATTTCTCTTCTCTTTTCTTCCATCCCAGAGACACAGTAGGAAGTAAGAGGAGGTCCTTCCAAAATAAAACATCCTCTCTTAGATCTCTGTCACCACAGGGCCGTCTTTAAGGCAGGGCAAAAGGGGCAGCTGCCCTGGGCCCTGTCATTGTTGTGGGGCCCAAAGCAGCTGCCTCATACTTGCCAACTATCCTGGTGTAAACTCCCTTGTCCCTTGAAGTTTTAGACCTGTGCTGTGTCCCGATATCTAAGTGCTGCTACTAAAGCTGCCCAACTCTGCCCTATTGTTTTGTACAGATGACTCACCTGCAGACCCTATGTTTACATGGAAATAACCAGCATTGATATGTAAATAGCGGCAGCATTCATATGTAAATAGTGGTGGTCAGCTGCGCTGATATGTAAACAAAGGTGGCATTCATATGTATATCATGCCCCCCCCTGAGGTCATATTCACCATCACCTATACTGGATACTGCCCACTGGAGAGACAAAGGCATGCTTGAAGTTCCACAGCACATGTCAGCAGATGCATGAGGGTGTCATTAATAATTGATGGCACTGCTGTGTATCTAATAAAGGGCAGCACATTTCTGTGGTGTCAGGAAAGTGACTTTGCACTCCCCGGTCAATGGTGTGCAGGCAGTGAGGAGATGATGTTCTGTAACCTCTAGCAACCAATCTGTGGGCAGTAATGATGTGCAGCAACCAATCAGTGAGCAGTATTGATGTACAGTAATCTCTAGCAACCAATCAGTGAGCCGTAATGTGTGCTGTAACCTCTAGCAACCAGTCAGTAACTGGTAATGATATGCTGTAACCTCTGGCAACCAATCAAAATTGCTGCTGATCCGATTCAGTAAACTGATTTTGAGTCTACTTGCTATTTATTGTATGTCTCAGAGCAGGCGGAGAGTGAAATTGCATGGGGGGGGGGGGGGCAAGAGAATATGTGCCCAGGGTCCAATCCATATTAAAGACGGCCCTGTGTCACCAGAACAGGTGTCTGCACTGAAAGATTTTGCCTGTGACAACTTCAAAATTTTGGATTACTTTCTGAAACAGAGATAGTGGGCACCAGGACTGATAATGTAGGTGAATCTCCCTAGCGGGAATACAGACAGCAATACAAACCTGAGCAGTATAATTAAATTAAAAAACAAAAAAAAACAACGCCCTAGTGTCAAAAAATTCAGAAACAAAAATAGCTGCAAACGCACTGAAATATCCAAAATAGTCATAAATGGAATAAATAAAATGTGTTGCACTAATCAGTGGGTTCACACAAATCTGAAAACCTCAAAGGCATAAAAAGTCCCAAGAATAATAATGTAAAAATCCACAAAGTGCATAAATAGGAAGAAATATTCCACCAAAGAATCTTATTATCGGTCTATGACAGACCCAAGTCCTCCACCAAGTGGTGAAGGGTGCAGGCTTACCAGACAGATATGACCCCCTAATTAAAGAGCAGCCTTATGAGGCAGTTGTTGTCATCCCCCAGAAAGAAGACGTCACATAGGACAAAACGCGTAGGGAGGAGCTAAAGCTGACGTCATTGCGCACCTGGAAGTGACTCAGAAGTTGTGTCTTTGATGGCTGAAGTTGGGTTTTCAACCCTTTGTCATCTGTATGTGCAATACAATTTTGAATAAAATGAAGGTTTACACTATATGGAGCGCATGCTTCAGTTCACCTCTCTGAGTACATGTGGCTGATGGCTGGAAGTGGGGATTTATAAGTAACCAGGCTACCTGCTGACTCTGCAAAGGAGCGGGGGGGAGACAAGCCCAACGGAGTATTTCAACACATGCCTTACATTAATACCCTTTAATTAGGAAATCATATCTATCTGGTAAGCCTGCATCCTTGACCACTTAATGGTGGCACCAATAAAAAGATTTCTTTGGTGGAGTATTTCTTCACATCTATGCAGTTTGTGGACTTTTACATTAATATTCTTGGGACCTTTTATGCCATTGATATTTTCATATTTGTGTGAATCTACTGGTTAGTGCAACACGTTTTATTGGTTCTAGCAATACAAACCTGACAGGGGTCCTAACCCTTCCACATTCCACCTAGAGTATATATTTCTACATAGAGCCCTATTCCTGATATCTGGCTGTTGGAAAAGTCTGCACAGCAGCACTCAATCTGGATAAGAGAGACCCAAGCTAATCAGTACTCTTTTCCTTAACACAGTCCGTTCAGTCTAACACAGGAAACTTGGCTCCAGGAGGGAGGAGCGAGTCCAGGAATTATACTAATTATCTGCTGATGGCCCATCAAGGTCCAATCACAGGCTCGGATGGGTTCTAGAACAGTACAGTCTACAGCAGGGGTCTCCAAACCCAAACTTTCGAAACAAAGGGCCTGTTTACTGTCTTTCAAATGTTAGGTGGGGGGGCCCTGTGGAAAAATAAAATGGCTTGGCGTCAGTGGGAGTATACAATGCTCCATCATTGGTATTAGGGGTAGTAATCATACTCCATCGTTGGTATCAATGAGAGGAATAGTGCCCCATCGTTGGTATCAATAGGAGGAATAGTGCCCCACCGTTGGTATCACTGGGAGGAACAGTGTCCCATTGCTGGTATCAATGGGAGGAATTGTGCCCCGTAGTTGGTATCAATGGGAGGAATAGTGCCCCATCATCGGTATCAATGGGAGAAATGGTGTTCCATCGTTGGTAACAGTGGGAGAAATGATGCCCCATTATTGGTATCAATGGGAGGAATAGTGCCCAATCATTGGTATCAATGAGAGGAATAGTGCCCTATCATTGGTGTCAGTGGGAGGAATAGTGCCCCATCATTGGTATCAATGGGAGGAATAGTGTTCCATCATTGGTGTCAGTTAGAGGTCTAGTGACTCATTGTCGGTGTCAGTGGCAGGAACTATAAAAGATAAAAGCAAGCAAAGGGCCACATCCGGCCCCCGGGCCACAGTTTGGAGACTACTGGTCTATAGGAAGGTCCAGGACTTGACTGAATCATCTGTAGGGGTGCCTGATCATAGAGCTGGCTAAGCAGAATTAAACACTGATATATATGTAGTTCAGCAGCTTATTTAGCTTTATGTCTATAGTGCAGCTTTAACTACCATCTACTGATCTGGAATTTTCTCTTATACAGCAAAGTTTCCCCATCCCCAACACCTTATCACATTATTAATCATCTCCATAATTCTCTGTCTCACTCATCACTTTTTCTCTCATCCAGGTTTCTCGCTCATCACTTTCCCTTTTAACCAGGTCTGTCTCATTTATTAATTCCTCATCTGTGTCTGGAGTTCATCTTTCTTCATCCCACCTTACTTATTCTCTCCAAGGTCCAAGGTCTGTTTCTCTCTTTGTCTCATGTCCCATATTGACTCTCTCCCTGATGTCTGCTTCACTTTTCATTTTCTGTTCCATGGTGTATCTCCCTTCTTGGAGTCTCATTTCTCACGCTGCACTATCTGTCAGTGATCCCTATCTGTTATTCTCCCTTGTGCCTTACTCATCACGTTGTCCGTTTGCAGGTCAGCACCTACTTGAATACAAAGGAAAGTGAGGGACCAGATGCATGCCAAAGCTTGACCATGCCACGACCATCCAAAAAAAGTCGGTCGTCTGAACAATATACTTTTTTATCTACAAATGACTCAAATATTAGATCCAGTTTACTTTTCAGGAGCCTCAAGAGAAAGGAAAAAGCACAAAGGTGTACAGTGCAAGGGATTATGGACCTGTATTCTGATAAGAATCCCATCAACGAAGAGAGCACCAAATATGAAACCTCCACCTGGCCTCCCAAGCTTGACAGGACCACCCCACAACCCAAATTTGGGAACTTTCTCAATTATGTCAAAAACCCACTAACAAAGGAGATTGATGCTGAATGTGCTGTGTCCGGGGCAAATATTAAGCAAACGGAAGTGGAAAGCCTTAATTGTACCCAACCCATCTCTCAGGCCACATGTCCACATCTGACTTTGGGTTCTGTCTTGGTTCTGGATCTATCCAAGGAAGCTAGTCTTGTGGACAACATTCAGGAGTCACTTCGAATAGAATCTGTAGAAGGCAATGGGTCCTGTCATTTTTCAGATTCTGGAGATGCAGATAAAATAAAAAGTACAGAAATTGTAGAGCCAAACAAAGAGGACAGTGGCCTCCAAGACAACATGAATT
>BLSH010440597.1:74247-86161 GCA_018402905.1 Glandirana rugosa
AGAGGACAGGAAGAAAAAGAGTTAGTGGAAAAGAAAGAAAAAGAGAGAGAGAAAGAAAGGGAGGATAGGAAGAAAGAGAGGGAACGGAAAAGAGAGAAAGAAAGAAAGAGAGAGAAAGAGAGGACAGGAAGAAAGTGAGCGGGTTAGGAAAAAAAGAAAGAAGGAGAGAGAGAAAGAAAAAGTGAGAAATAGAAAGATAGGAGAAGAGAAGAAGGAGAGAGTGAGAAAATGAGATATCGGAGCATGTGTGCCCTGCTGCTAGCATATGTTGTCCAGCATGTTTGATGGCAACATACGCTTTAGCTAGCAAGCATACGCACTAATCTTGTCGGCTGTATGCTGCCAGCATGTTCCCCTCAACATACTCGTTTGATCTTTTGATGTCGGCTGTTCTAATCACGCATACGAACGATCGATTTCGCATACAACGGTAGTTTGTACGACCTGTTGTATACGATCGTCGTCCCGTGTGTACGAGGCTATAGAGTAAAAGAGTGAGAGAGGAAGAAGAGAAGAGGATAGAAAGATAAAGAGTGAAAAAGAAAGAGAGAGAGGAAGAAAGAAAAAAAGGATTGGGCGAGTGAAAGAAGGACAGGAGAGAAAGAGAGAGAAAGAAAGAAAGAGAGAAAAGGCAAGGGAGAGAAAGAAGGATAGGAGGGAAAGAAAGAGAGAGAGAAAAAGAAAGAAAAGGTGATTGAGAAAAAGAAGGACAGGAGAGAAAGATAAAGAAAGAAGAATGAGAAAGAGAGAGAGAAGAGGAAAGAACAGGAGAGCGAGAGAGGAAGAAAGAGAGATAGAGAGAAAAAAAGAAAGAAAGAAATAAGGATAGGAGAGAAAGAGAGAAAGGAATAGTAAGAAAAGGCGAGTGAGAGAAAGAAGGATAGCAGAGAAAGAGAAAGAAAAAAGAATGAACAAGAAAGAGAGAGAGAAGAGGAAGAAAGAGAGATAGAGAGAGAAAAGAAAGGAAGAAATAAGGATAGGCAAGTGAGAAAAAGAAGGATAGGAGAGAAAGAAAGAATGAGAAAGAAAGAAGGATAGAAGAGTGAGAAAGAAGAAAAAAAGAAAGAATAAAGGAGAGGAGAGTGAGAGAGGAAGTAAGGAAGAGTCAGACAACAAGGTTAATATAAAAAAAAAATATATAAAAAAAAATAAAAAAAATAAAAAATTAAAAAATAAATAAAAAGGGGCAGACTCGATGGACTACTCAGTCTTTTTTCTGCCGTCACTTTTCTATGTTTCTAAGAGTTAGAAAGGAAGAAAGAGTGAGATTTGGAGGAAAAATGAAAGCGGAAGGATAGAAGAGAATAGAATTATAGAAGAGTAATTAAGAAAGAAAGAAAGAAAAAGAACGACTGGAGAGTGAGCGAGGAAGAAGAAAAGAGCTAAAAAGGAAAAAAAGAGTGCGATAAGAAGGATAAAAGAGTGAGAGCAGAATATAGAAGAGTAAGAAAGAAAAATAATACGGATAAAAGGGTGAGAGAGGAAGAAAGATCGAGATAGGGAGGATACATGGGTAAGAGTGGAAGGGGAGAAGAGGATAGAAGAGTGAGAAAGAGGTAGGAAGGACAGGAGAGTGAAAGAGGAAGGATAGAAGAGTGACAAGGGAGAGTAATGCCCGATCCATGGGCGTCCGCAGGTAGGGGCAAGGGGGGCAATTGCCCCCCCCTGGAATCAGGGATCAGATCAGGGGTTTCCCACTAGGTCCTTATCCTCTTGAGCCATGTATGCAGTTTCTGACAGTCTCTTGGGCCATGTCTGCAGTCTCTGACCGTTTCCTGTACCATGTCCGCAGTCTCTGACCGTATCCTGTACTATGTCTGTAGTCCCTGACCATCTCCTGTACTATGTCTGCAGTCTCTGACCATCTCCTGTACTATGTCCGCAGTCTCTGACCGTATCCTGTACTATGTCCGCAGTCTCTGACCGTCTCCTGTACCATGTCTGCAGTCTCTGACTGTCTCCTGTACCATGTCTGCAGTTTCTGACCGTCTCCTGTATCATGTCTGCAGTTTCTGACCATCTCCTGTATCACGTCTGCAGTCTCTGACCATCTCCTGGATCATGCCTGCAGTTTCTGACCATCTCCTGTACAATATCTGCAGTCTCTGACCGTGATAATGTAATTATGTCAAAAAGGGGCAGAGCATGGATGACCTTGAAATTATGCCCCCCCCCCCTGAAAAAAGTTCTGCGGACGCCCATGGCCCGATCCACACAATGAGAAAATTGGATGAAAAAAAAAAGCGCTTTCGGAGCGATCGTCCAATAATCTGATCATTAGTACGCAGCTTTAGGCTGGGTTCACATCTATGCGAATTGGATGCAGCTTAAACCACATCCAATTCGCAGGACACTTGAAAACACATTGTTTTCAATGTGTTGGGTTCACATAGGTGCGGTGCATTCGCACTCCGCATTGCACAAAAAAGCGTTTTTTGTGCAATGCGGTGCGAATTCCCAGCCCGTTGAGTCCAATGGGAGCGCATCTAACACGGAGATGCACTCCGCACTGAACCGGGATATTTCCCCTGCTCGTGGCCCCTCCCCCATCTCCCCCCCCCCCCCGCAGCTGCTGCGCTGTGGGAATGGACAGGAGCCGCCGAACGGCGGTTCCGCCCCTTCCCGGCAGCAGACAGCCTGGAATTCGCACCGGACTGGTGTGAATCCAGCCTTAGAGAGGAGATCACAGCAGTTCATGCAAAATTATCTGAAGGGACAAGCACAAAAATCTTACTTGTAAGATAACAGAATAAATGATTTTCATGCAATTAATATAGTATTTGTACGAAAAAAATCGAGTGACCAAGGCTGCGCATTCTCAGAAACAAAAAATACATTACAATGCAATAAAACACATTATATCACTTCCAACATTGTATTCTGTCTTTGTAACTTTAGTAACCTGTTCATTATCGATATGAGACTGGAATGCAAAAAAAAATAAATTTGGAGGATCATCCTCATCGTGTGCACTAGGTTTAGGACAAGAGTCAGTGGCGGCCCGTAATGCAGGGTGCAGGAGCGCTGCCCCCCCCTATCCATGCGTCCGGCCCCCTAATCTATAAGCAGGGCGCCGGACGCATGGATTCCAATGTGGGTTTGTTTTTTTTTTTGAAGCACGTGATTACAGACAGAGATTCTAATAGGCTTCAAAATAGGGTGGGCTCGGGGCGCACCACCAGCCGCCACTGACCAGAGTTACAAAACAAGGAAGGATAGAAGAGTGAAAAAGTAAGGAAAGAAAAGTAAGAGAAGAAGGCAGAAGATATGGAAGAAATACCTACAATAAAAGTCCCGGGGGGGAAAAATTTAGGGGTTGATTTAAAAACTGTGCAAAATCTGGTGCGGCTCTGCATGGGAGCCAATCAGCTTCAGATTTCTTGTTCAATTAAGCTTTGAAAAAAAAATCTGGAAGCTGATTGGTTTCTTTGCAGAGCTGCACCAGATTTTGCACTCTCCAGTTTTAGTAAATCAATCCCTTAGCGTCATCTCATCTGAGTTTTGGGTATGGGAAGAGGAAGGAGTTTCCTAGTTTTTAGTAACCCTCAGAAAGTGTTCTCATTGGTGGCATGATTGTATATCAGAATCACATGGTCCTCTCTTATTCTTTCACAGTCATGTATCAGAAGATGACCTCATTTGCCAGCCCCTCGGAGACCTCACCCAGCTACTCCGTCACCCTGTACATCGATGAACCGCTCGCCCCACGCACGCGCTGCCACTCGTTCGCCTCCTCCCAAATAAGAAGTAGCAGCTCTGATCTGAAGTTGAGGAATAAGTCTGTGTTCAGGAAGTTATTCTGGAAGAAGGAATGAGCGTGGCGCTCCGCGTGGGCGGTGCCCTCGAATCTCAGGTTGCAGCCCTCTGGTGTGTGGAGGACTGTGGAACGTCTGGTCCTGATAGGTGGACAGCGATCACATGACTGATTTGCTTTGCAGGCCTTGGCAGTAGAACAACAGGTGGAACATGGAATGTCGGATAACAAAAATGAGACTATAATGATATTTCCGGATGAAAGTGAACCGTCAAGAAAGTGACAGTAAATGTATTTTATGTTTCTTCTATACCAGAAGTGCCACTTACAATGAAAGGAAAGGCAAGTGAAAAGGAAAGACTATCGGCGCCCCCCGGAGGGGGATCTAGAGAAATCCCGCAGCAACTGAACTCCTTTAACCCAACACTGAGCAAATATTATTATTCTATTAATATTTATTTCCAGTTTGTAGTTTCTCTGGGACCTTATTTATCATTATATTTTTTATTATTCTGAATTATATCATGTTGTGATTTTACAAGCAAGACTATAGAACAATTCTCATAAATGGAAAAAAAAACTTTCAGGATTTTGCTTCTTCTTTAAATTGTGCAACTATGACCCTTATTGAAATGTCTACATCCCAAGGATTTCTGAATAGCAGCTTTCATTATCACCACCTGAGCAATCTGCGTGCTGTAATGAGAAAATCTGCATCATCCGCTGGGTACCTCAGCAACATTGAAACTCCTTGTATTGGCGGTGCTACAATTGGGACTTGTAAAATTCTGGTAAAAGCAGCCAGCCAATCGCACCTTGGCATATCTGGGGGTCATTCCATTCATTCACAGAACGCAGAAGGCCTCCAGTTTGCTTTATTGTAAGGAAGCGGCGGTTTATTTTTTGACAGGTTTGGATAATTACAGAATGAAATGGAAAGATCAGTTTTAATAATCTTACATATCCAGTATCTCACAAAAGTAAGTACACCCCTCACATTTCTGTAAATATTTTATTCTATCTTTTCATGTGACAACACTGAAGAAATGACACTTTGCTACAATGTAAAGTAGTGAGTGTACAGCTTGTATAACAGAGTAAATTTACTGTCCCCTCAAAATAACTCAACACACAGCCATTAATGTCTAAACCACGGGCAACAAAAGTGAGTACACCCCCAAGGGAAAATGTCCAAATTGGGCCCAAAGTGTCAATATTTTGTGTGGCCACCATTATTTTCCAGCACTGCCTTAACCATCTTGGGCATGGAGTTCACCAGAGCTTCACAGGTTGCCACTGGAGTCCTCTTCCCCTCCTCCAAGGCGACATCACAGAGCTGGTGGATGTTGGAGACCTTGCGCTCCTCCACCTTCTGTTTGAGGATCCCCACAGATGCTCAGTAGGGTTTAGGTCTGGAGACATGCTTGGCCAGTCCATCACCTTTACCCTCAGCTTCTTTAGCAAGGCAGTGGTCATCTTGGAGGTGTGTTTGGGGTCGTTATCATGTTGGAATACTGCCCTGCGGCCCAGTCTCCGAAGGGAGGGGATCATGCTCTGCTTCAGTATGTCCCAGTATATGTTGGCATTCATGGTTCCCTCAATGAACTGTAGCTCCGCAGTGCCGGCAGCACTCATGCAGCCCCAGACCATGACACTCCCACCACCATGCTTGACTGTAGGCAAGACACACTTGTCTTTGTACTCCTCACCTGGTTGCTGCCACACACACTTGACACCATCTGAACCAAATATGTTTATCTTGGTCGTATCAGACCACAGAACATGGTTCCAGTAATCCATGTCCTTAGTCTGCTTGTCTTCAGCAAACTGTTTGCGGGTTTTCTTGTGCATCATTTTTAGAAGAGGCTTCCTTCTGGAATAACAGCCATGCAGACCAATTTGATGCAGTGTGCAGCGTATGGTCTGAGCACTGACAGGCTAACCCCCCCCCCCCACCCCTTCAACCTCTGCAGCAATGCTGGCAGCACTCATACGTCTATTTCCCAAAGACAACCTCTGGATATGACGCTGAGCATGGCACTCAACTTATTTGGTTGACCATGGCGAGGCGCTGTTCTGAGTGGAACTTATCCTGTTAAACCGCTGTCTGGTCTTGGCCACCGTACTGCAGCTCAGTTTCAGGGTCTTGGCAATCTTCTTAAAGCCTAGGCCATCTTTATGTAGAGCAACAATTCTTTATGTCAGATCCTCAGAGAGTTATTTGCCATGAGGTGCCATGTTAAACCTCCAGTGACCAGTATTAGAGAGTGAGAGCGATAACATCAAATTTAACACACCTGCTCCCCATTCACACCTGATACTTTGTAACACTTACGTGTCACATGACACTGGGGAAGGAAAATGGCTAATTGGGCCCAATTTGGACATTTTCACTTAGGGGTGTACTCACATTTTTTGCCAGCTGTTTAGACATTAATGGCTCACTTTTGAGAGATACTGTATATATAGATTATATATTTTTTCTTTTTTTAAGCAAATTTCTTTTTTTTTAAAAGCAAAAGTGGAATGATACTTTAAATGGAATCTATAGTATTTCTTACATTTATGTGAATTTTTATTGTAAACATTTTATCAATGCGTGCCACTGTTTATATATTGCCTTCCTATGTACAGATTGTCAAAATATACTGTATATACGTACTCTGTGACTTGCAAGCTTTGTCTTTGGCTTCATAGTGCTGTACAATGACTGTGCTCTTCTCTTGGTCTCCTAAGTGCAGCTGAAATCATCAGACTCACTATGTAGCAGTTGTTTAGTGGAGCTGACTGTACTGCCTAACATACAGAATGGTGCTACAGGGAGAATCTGCATCGCTAGATAAGTTAGAATACAGGGATTATGGAACAGCAAATGCTTAGAATTGTGAAACCCAGAATACAAAAATGACTTTTCCGTAAGTGTTGCAACCTTAATGTTGCGTAAATGTAATGTAGATTTTTTTTCTGTAATAATTCACTCTGATCAGCCATACATTATGATCATCCACCATAGCCCTTTGAGGCAAGGAGTCCACTAGACCAGGGGTCCTCACCCCCCGGGCCATGGACCATTGCCGGTCCATGGCCTATTGGGGGCTGGGCCGCGAGGCTGGGGGTAGGCACCAGCACAACCTGCACTGCCACCCTCCCACCACCAGAGGGTGTCTGCTCCCCTTCTCCTAGCACCACTACTCCCTTCCCTCTCTGTGGAGACCTTACCTACGGAAAGGAAGGAGAAGAGGAGGTTGGAGAGCTGGCCGGAGGTGGCAGGTTGCGCCAACACTTCAACCCCCCCCCCCCTCCGGAGGTAACGGGCTGCACACTCCTTCCAGAAGTAACAGTCAGCACCTACACCCCCTTCACCCCTCCCGGGCCATAAAGGGGTTGCAGTTGCTGAGGCCGGTCCCTGGTGCCGGGGAGGTTGGAGACCACTGCACTAGACTTGAAGGTACGCTGTGGTATCTGGCACCAAGCCGTCATAGCAGATCCTTTAAGTCCTGTTGTTAGGTGGGGCTTCCATGGACTGGACTTCTTTTTCCAGCACACCCCACGGATGCTCAATTGGATTGAGATCTGGAGAATTTCAACACCTCAAACTCATTGTTGTGTTCTTCAAACCATTCTTGAATTCATCAGACCAGACCTCCTATGTGATGACTTCCAGAGGCTCCTATATGAGGGCAGGTTGCATGCAATCAGGTCCAGGTCCAGTGTAGGTAGGTAGGAGGTAGGTATGCAATCAGCTCCAGATGAGCAATGTCCCCAGCTCAGCCCCTCTGTGGCGGCATCCCTGTGCACTCCGATCTCTCGGCACTCATCCCCGATGGTCTGTGACTATGAAGGCCCATACACAACAAAACTGTGATGCACTGTATGTTGTGACACCTTTCTAGTGGAACCAACATTAACCACAAGCCTTCGCGTACATAAGCGGCCCCAAACGGCAACTTCACGCAGTTTGCATGCGGCGCGCTCTGGTGCCCGCCGCATGCTCTGTGAGCATGCCCGCGGGTAGGGTGGACTCGATGTCTGCCGGCGACCCGCGATTGCCTAATACTGAGCCAGAATAGGGAACCGCCAATGTAAACACGGCAGTTCCCCGTTCTGTCAGGGGACATGACAGTGATCTACTGATCCCTGTAATCGGGAACAGTTAGATCTGTCATGTCTCTGCCAGCCCAGCCCCCACACAGAACACAGTGAGGGAACACAGTTAACCCCTTGATCGCCCCCTTAGTGTTAACCCCTTCCCTGCCAGTGACATTTATACAGTAGTTTTTTTAGCTCTGATCGCTGTATAAATGTTATCGGTCCCAAAAAAGTGTCTGATATGTCCGCCGCAATGTCGCAGTCCCGTTAAAAATCGCAGATCACTGCCATTACCAGTAAAACATAATAAAAACGCCATAAATCAATTCTCATAGTTTGTAGATGCGATAACTTTTGTGCAAACCAATCGATAAACGCTTATTGTGATTGTATTTACCTAAATTATGTAGAAGAATACATTTTAGCCTAAACGAATGAATACATTTGTTTTTATATATATTTATTTTTTCTTTTTTGGATATATATTATAGCAAAAAGTAAAACAAATGTTTTTTTTTTTTTCAAAATGGTCGCGCTTTTTTGTTTATAGCACAAATAATAAAAACCGCAGAGGGGATCAAATACCACCAAAAGAAATCTCTATTTGTGGGAAAAAAAAGGACGTCAATTTTGTTTGGGTACAACGTTGCACGACCGCGCAATTGTCAGTTAAAGCAACGCAGTGCCGAATCGCCAAAAGTGCACTGGTCAGGAAGGGGGTAAATCCTTCCGGGGCTGAAGTGGTTAACTTGTTCAGCAATTTGACCTACAGTAACTCTTCTATTGGAGTGGAGTGTAGGGGCCTTTGCTTCCCATGTACATCAATGAGCCTTGGCCACCCAGAACCCTGTCCTCAGGTCACTGGTTTTCTTTCCTTGGACCACTTTTGGTCGGTCCTGACCCTTGCAGACCGGGAACATCCCACAAGAGCTACAGTTTTAGGGCCAGTTCACACCATAGAAACGCAGTCCAGATGCGTTCTGGATGCTTTTCTGCATGCGTGTTTTTGACGCTTCTCCGGTCCGTTCCTGTGCGTTTTTGATGCAATCCAGTGCAGTTTTTTTCCCCCTTTTTTTCTTAGGACATGTGCATTTTTGGTGCATGTAGGTGCATTCCAGTGCATTTTTGATGCATTTTACTGCGTTCCAGTACAGTTCAGTGCATGAAAAATGCAGCATGTTCTACTTTTTTTTTCTGGAGCTGGAACTGACTGCACTGGTGTGAACTATGCCATTGGAAACCATATAACCTACTTTCCATGCGTTTTTGATGCAGAATAAAAATGTACTGGACTGCGTGTGGTGTGAACTGGCCCTTAGGCCTCGTACTCACGGGCGCAATAGCAAAACGTCGGGACACAATTTCGTCGGCATTTTGCATCGGCGTTAATGCACTTTAATGAGCATTAGCGCTACGTTTTGTTAAAAAAAACATTCCTCTGCTATTTTTGAACCTGAAAACGCCTGCAAAAACGCCATAACGCTACAGCCTCGGAACGCGCGGGTGCCCGTGGCTCGGGCGTCCTGATGTCCGTCGGTGAGCCGCGATGAGCTGCCAGAGCCAAAGACCGGGGAACCGCCGATGTAAACACGGCGATTCCCCATTCTGACAGTGGGGACATAAGAGATCTACTGATTCCTGTCACTGGGATCAGTTAGATCTCTTATGCCCATAGCAGCCCAGCCCCCTCACAGTTAGAAGAGGCCTTGGGAACACAGTTAACCCTTAGAGCGCCCCCTGCAGGTTAACCCCTTCACTGCCAATGGCATTTACACAGTAATCAGTGCATTTTTATAGCACTGATTGCTGTATAAATGCTAATGGTCCCAAAAAAGTTTCAAAATGGTTCGACATGTCCGCCGCAATATCGCAGTACCGCTAAAAATCGCAGATCGCCTGCCGCCATTACTAGTAAAAAATGTAAAAAAATTAAAACCCCAGAAATGAATTATCATCCGTAAACGCGTCAACTTTTGCGCAAACCAATCAATAAACGCCAATTTTTTTTTTTTTTACCAAAAATTTGAGGAAGAATATAAATCGGCCAAAAAAAGTTTTTTTTTTATATTTTTTTTTGGATTTGTATTTTAGCAAAAAGTAAGAAATATTGTTTTTTTTTTTTTGTTTTTTTTGCAAAATTGTTGCTCTTTTTTTGTTTATAGCGGCGATCAGAAATGACGCAGAGGCGATCAAATACCACCAAAAGAAAGCTCTATTTGTGGGGAAAAAAGGACGCAAATTTTGTTTGGGTACAACGTCGCACGACCGCGCAATTGTCAGTTAAAGTGGCGCAGTGCCGAATCGCAAAAAGTGCTCTGGTCCTAACGTAGGAAATCCTTCCGGGGCTGAAGTGGTTAAGAACACCGACGTCATCTACAGCTCAAAAACGTCAGCGTTTGTATGGGGCCATTGAATAACATGGAGAGCTGCAAAAAAACGCGGCGGTAAAAAACTTCCGTGGGTATGAAGCCTTAAGCCTCGTACACACGGGACGACGATCGTATACAACAGGTCATATGAACGACCGTTGTATGCAAAATCGATCGTTCGTATGTGCGATAAGAACAGCCGACATACGACGGTCGTACAAGGGGAGTTGTATGAGCAGACTAAAGAACTTGGTCGTACCAACAAGCGCTCATACGACCGTTGTATCGTGTGTACAGAGCAGTTGGTACAACAAGTTGTATTGTGCAAAACACGCATGCTCAGAAGTCAGGAATGGCCGGATGCTAATTACATGCAGCTGAACGCTCTTCTGTGGTCGTACGATCGTGTAGTGCAGTCAGTATGGCAGTTACATTATCCAACGTACGATCGTCGTCCCGTGTGCATGAGGCTTTAGAGTTGCTCTGACCAAGTCGTCTATCCAATACAATTTGGCCCTTGCCAAAATCTCGCAAATCCTTACGCTCGCTTATTTTTTCTGCTTTCAACATTGACTTTAGGGACTACATCTTCACTTGCTGCCTTATATATCCCACCCACTCTCAGGTGTCATTGTAATGAGATAATAATTAACAACTGGGCCAGTAAGGAAGTTTTTGACTTCAACAAAATGCTGGAGTTTAAAAACAAGGGTAGGGTGAAGGCTTTAAGCCATGGTGGCTGCACTGTGTACTGAAGTGCGCGACTTCATCAGTGCTGCCTATCAATGCAGCCTCATCAGTGCCTCCTCCTCATCAGCGCACATCAGTGAAGGAGAAAAATTACTTATTTGCACAATTTTATAACAGAAACTAAGAAAAACTTTTTTTTCTGAATTTTTGGTCTTTTTTTGTTTGTTTAGCAAAAAAAAAAAAACCCAGTTGTGATTAACCACTTGCTTACTGGGAGCTTATACCCCCCCTCCTGCCCAGACCAACTTTTGGCTTTCAGCGCCGTCGCATTTTTGAATGAGAATTGCGCGGTCGTGCGACGTTGTACCCAAGCATATTTTTTTCCCACAAATAGAGCTTTCTTTTGGTGCTACTTGATCACCTCTGTGGTTTTTATTTTTTGCGCTATAAACATAAAAAGAGCAACAAATTTGAAAAAAGAACAATATTTTTTACTTTTTGCTATAATAACCACTTCAATACCGGGCACTTAGAACACTTCCCTACTGCACCAATTTTCACCTTTCAGTGCTGTTGCAATTCGATTGAGAATTGCGCGGTCGAGCGACGTACCCAAACAAACTTTTTGTAATTTTGTTCCCACAAATAGAGCTTTCTTTTGGTGGTATTTGATCACCCCTGCGGTTTTTATTTTTTGCGCTATAGAAAAAAAAAAAGACCGAAAATTTTGAAAAAAAACAAAATTTTTCTTTGTTTCTGTCACAAAACTTTGTATAAAGTACATTTTCTCCTTCACTGACGGGCACTGATGTGGCTGCACTGATGGGCACTGATGAGGCTACACTGACGGGCACTGATGAGGCAGTACAGATTGGCACTGATGAGGTGGCACTAATAAGGTTGCACTGATGATGGGGCACATATACAGCACTGATGGGCGGCACTGACAAGCAACACTTACGGGCACTGATACGTGGCACTAATATGTGGCACTGATGGACACTCATAGACG
>BLSH010440597.1:94517-109907 GCA_018402905.1 Glandirana rugosa
TCTCGTGCCGTGGGACTAGGGTAGATCAACACGCTGTGATCGCTTATTTATAAAACGACAACGGTGTGAATAGGAGGAGTCCTTCGCCCAGACTCTGGACAGGGGACTAACCGACTTTCCTGTCCGCTAGGATAACCTACGGATCCTCTTCCTCTCTCCTCGGTGTCCTGCCTTCGGTGGCACAACGTATCTTCTGTGTCCTCGGGCGGGCGGGCGGTGGGTATCTTCGTTGCCCGGCCGACGGACGTTGGGCGGTCGGTCCCCGCATTGCTATCCCCAACGTCCCCAACGTTAACGTTGGCCCGGGGTACCAGGTCCCCCGGGTACACGGAGGGAACATCCCCGCCATCCCTTCTATTCAGGTGTACAAGGGAGGCACATGGGCCCCCTGGACCATGGGGCCCGGTTGCAATTGCAACCCCTGCAACCCCTATCGTTACGCCCCTGGCTGGCGGGTTGCAGGCAGCCGGCCCGTTGCTTCTATGGGTGGCGGGCGGGCGGGCTCCTGTGTCTTCTATGCAACACGGTGGCTTCCGTCCTGTGGCTCCTCTCTCCTTCTCCTAGGCATCCAATAGGATCGCCTGTCCTTTCAGCCAATCAGGGGACAGGTCTCAGACCCGCTTCCTGAGGAGGATAAGTGTGGCAACAGCAAAATATTTATTCGCTAGTGTCGCACAACTAGATGGGATCAGGGTGCCGTGCTCTGCTCCCCAAGCCCACCCTTTTTTGAAGCCTATAAGAGCCTCTGGCTCTAATCGCATGCTTCAAAGAACCACTCTCCCCCATTGGAATCCATAGTCCGGTGCCCTGCTATGTAGATCAGGGGGTCAGATGCATGGATAGGAGGAGCTGTGCCCGTGCGCCCCTAATGGACGGGCCACCGCTGCTCCAAAGTAAGGGAATCCCAGCGTGTTACCAGGGTCACCAGAACACGTTTTCCCTCTATTCTTGTTCCGATGTCAACCCAAAATTTAGGCATTTATTTTACTTTCACTTTGAATGATAATGGCAAACAGGACAAATAGAGAGGGTGAAGCTCCATAACAGTGGGCACGGACAGCAATAAAACCTGCTAGGGGTTCTAATCTCTATCCACTCTGTCCAAAACTAAAAAACATTCTGCCTTTAGTGACACTTTAAACAAACAAAAAAGTACAAATTGCATACTACAGAAGGGGAGCAGAAAAAATACTCAGAGGCAGAGAGGACCCGCCCCTGAGGAGCCTACAATCACAAATATTCAATTAGCAATACATTTTTATTAAAATTTTATATAATACAGAACAATAACCCATGTTAGAGTGTGGGTAAGTACAATGCATCAATAAATTCTCAAATAGTAACCATCAAGTGTAAGCAGGATAGAACAGTTGAAGTGAGAAGCAATAGGTATTCCTTGTTATGAGCTAGGATAGAGAAGGAAAGGATGTGGGGACTGGGGAAGGAGAGGAGGAAGGATGTCAGGGATACCCCAGTCAGAGCCCTAGGATCTCAAGGCCTATAAAGAAGCATAGCTTGATGCAATCACATATTTTCTATACTCACTTGGTGTCCGGGGTGCTGTTATAATTCCTTGGGAAATTCTCCTTGTAGAACCTCATGGAAGACGCGATTGATCCAGTAATCCAATAGATCATCACATTGGTTAGGAGATCATCAAGGGAGAATTTCCTGAACATGGAAACATGTTAGTGATTGGCTACTGGTGTGTCATTGTATGTTTTTTTTAAACAAGCCATTGCGGACATGCATTTACCGCACCGATTGAAGTTCAGAACATAGTTGCTGGAATTTGCCCTATCCCCATATCTTGAAGTAAGTCCTGGGCAATTTTTTTTAGCTGACTAATATGCCAGTGGATTGTGTTGCTAGCAGCTCTATCACAGCCATTGTCAACCAGGGTTCCTCCAGAGGTTGCTTGGGGTTCCTTGAGCTGTGGCCAATTGATCTTCCATTTGATGGTGCCTGCCTAGCTCAAGGACCAATGCCACTTAGCAGACCCAGCTGCATGGCATTACACCAAAGATCTTTTTAGCTGTCTAAGAGTTTGGCATTCCTCACACTAACCACCAATGTAAGGGACATTCTTCCCACTGACCACCAATGTAAGGGGAATTCTTCCCACTGATCACCAATGTAAGGGGAATTCTTCCCACCGATCACCAATGTAAGGGGTATTCTTCCCACTGACCACCAATGTAAGGGGAATTCTTCCCACTGATCACCAATGTAAGGGGAATTCTTCCTACTGATCACCAATGTAAGGGGTATTTTTCCCACCGATCACCAATGTAAGGGGCATTCTTCCCTCTGATCACCAATGTAAGGATCATTCTTCCCACTGTCCACCAATGTAAGGAGCATTCTTCCCACTGACCACCAATGTAAGGGCATTCTTTCCACTGATCACCAATGTAAGGAGCATTCTTCCCACTGATCACCCATGTAAGGAGCATTCTTTCCACTGACCACCAATGTAAGGGGAATTCTTCCCACTGATCACCAATGTAAGGGGAATTCTTCCTACTGATCACCAATGTAAGGGGTATTTTTCCCACCGATCACCAATGTAAGGGGCATTCTTCCCTCTGATCACCAATGTAAGGATCATTCTTCCCACTGTCCACCAATGTAAGGAGCATTCTTCCCACTGACCACCAATGTAAGGGCATTCTTTCCACTGATCACCAATGTAAGGAGCATTCTTCCCACTGATCACCCATGTAAGGAGCATTCTTTCCACTGACCACCAATGTAAGGGGAATTCTTCCCACTGATCACCAATGTAAGGGGAATTCTTCCTACTGATCACCAATGTAAGGGGTATTTTTCCCACCGATCACCAATGTAAGGGGCATTCTTCCCTCTGATCACCAATGTAAGGATCATTCTTCCCACTGTCCACCAATGTAAGGAGCATTCTTCCCACTGACCACCAATGTAAGGGGCATTCTTTCCACTGACCATCAATGTAAGGGACATTCTTTCCACTGACCACCAATGTAAGGGACATTCTTCCCACTGATCACCAATGTAAGGGGTATTCTTCCCATTGATCTCCAATGTAAGGGGCATTCTTCCCACTGACCACCAATGTAAGGAGCATTCTTTTCACTGACCACCAATGTAAGGAGCATTCTTCCCACTGACCACCAATGTAAGGAGCATTCTTCCCGCTGACCATCAATGTAAGGAGCATTCTTCCCGCTGACCATCAATGTAAGGAGCATTCTTCCCACTGACCACCAATTTAAGGAGCATTCCTCCCACTGACCACCAATGTAAGGAGTATTCTTCCCACTGATCACCAATGTAAGGGACATTCTTCCCACTGATCACCAATGTAAGGGGCATTCTTCCCACTGACCACCAATGTAAGGAGCATTCTTCCCACTGATCACCAATGTAAGGAACATTCTTCCCACTGATCCCCAATGTAAGGAGCATTTTTCCCACTGACCACAAATGTAAGGGGTATTCTTCCCATTGACCAGCAATGTAAGGGGCATTTGTCCCACTGACCACCAATGTAAGGGGCATTTGTTCTATTGACCACCAATGTAAGGAGAATTCTTCCCAATGACCACAAATGCAAGGGGCATTTGTCCCACTGACCTCCAATTATTTGATTTTAGCAGGGTCTCTTCACACCTGAAAATTATTTTAATGGTTCCTCTGGGCTAAAAAGATTGAGTAAGATTGGACTATCAACTTGCCTGAATGTGGACAATTGTTTGATGCTATTTTATGCTGTAAGAGTTCTTCTTTTGCGGTTCCAGTTGCTAAATGAAAGACCAATGAGCAGCACACTATAAGTGACAAGGTTCTGGTAGTGACAAGTTGTCGCTCACCTGTTCAGGCCACCATCTTCTAGATCACGGAACTCAGTGTTTGTCCAAGTAGAAAACTTCTCCAGAATGTAGGCTGCGAGTCCAGCCGGGGAGTCGTTCAGAGCGGAACCTGAAGAAGAACAGAGTCCTGTGAGAAGCAGGTTGGCCCCTGAAGGGGACAGGGAACAGAAAAGGGCCCTGAAGGGGGCATCTAACAGTGACGTTAGATAAAGCGAACGTAGAAGAGGCATTGATGAGCAGGATTATTTGTCCAAACAAGAGGAGTTTATTCTGTCCAATGTTACGATTGACCCCAGTCCAGCTTTGCATGAACAATTATGGACTACAATTCATTGAAATGTTTATCCTAAGCCCAGTCCTGACATATTAAAGCCCAATATCAGTCTAGATGCCTCCTTCACCCTTGGCGGTGGTCAGACCCGAATACTGCAGAGCAGAGAAGAATGTTTGCATAATGACATGGTGCTGTTCTCTGCAGCATTCTCCTGTGAGTTCAGGGTGGGCAGATGACACCTCCAGGGGGCGGGTCCATGACAACCTGGGCTCACAGAAAGTGGACTGAATGACACTGGACATCAAGTAACCTGGCAGAGGACCAGGACTGCATCACAAACACAATTTGCTGGGAACAGTGCCAAGGAAAAGGTGAGAATTGGAGTGAAAGCTGCTTTTTTTGTTGTAAAAAGGGAATGCAAGAGAGTGGGGAAAAAAAGTGGGAACTGGTCCTTAACCGCTTAAGGTCCACCCTATAGCAGTTTTACTGCTACATGGCGGCACCTCTACGCCAGATCACGTGTATATATACAGGAATCAGGCGCACGCGCGCTGTCGGGGGCTCGCTCCCGCTGTGATCACCACTGATTCCACTGGGAGCCCATCGGCGGGTACCGCAGACTCGATGTCCGCTGGCACCAGCTGATCATCCAGCAGAGAGGCAGAACGGCGGTCTGCCTATGTAAACAAGGCAGATTGTCGTTCTGGCAGGGGGGAAGTCCCTGCAAAGCAGGGACTAGGATCCATGTCTTCTCCTAGTAAAAGCGCCTCCCACAGTACACATAAACACTGGCAATGCCACACAATTAACCCTTTGATCCCCCCTGATGTTAACCCCTTCCCAGCCAGTGTCATTAGTACAGTGCCAGTGCATTTTTTTTAGCACTGATCACTGTATTAATGTCACTGGTTCCCAAAAACTGTCAAAAGTGTCAAAATGAATGCCGCAATGTCTCAGTCCCAATATAAGTCGATGATCTCCGCCATTACTAGTAAAAATAAATAAATAAATAAATAAAAATATATCATAGTTTGTAGACGCTATAACCTTTGTGTAAACCAATCAATATACGCTTATTGTGATTTTTTTTTTACCAAAAATAATTAGCAGAATACATATTGGCCTAAATTTATTAAGAGGTCATCAAAGACCACCAAAAGAAAGCTCTGTTTGTGGGGAAAAAAAACAACATAAATTGTATTTGGGTACAGTGTTGCACAACCACGGCAATTGTCAGTTAAAGTAGAGCAGTGCAATATTATCTTTATACTTATACTACTTACTATACTTACTTACCTCCTTATACCTCTTCTATTACAGGGAATGGAGGGGTGGTAGGAGACATGGGGCAACTAAGAGGGTAGTGTTATTCTGTACCTCCTCTATTACAGGGAATGGAGGGGTGGTAGGAGACATGGGGCAACTAAGAGGGTAGTGTTATTCTGTACCTCCTCTATTACAAGGAATGGAGGGGGGTAGGAGACATGGGACAACTGAGACAGTAGTAGTGTTATACCTCTTCTATTACAGGTTATGGAGGAGTAGTAGGAGACATGGGACAACCGAGAGGGTAGTGTTATACCTCTTCTATTACAGGTTATGGAGGTGTAGTAGGAGACATGGGACAACCGAGAGGGTAGTGTTATACCTCTTCTATTACAGGGAATGGAGGGGTGGTAGGAGACATGGGGCAACTAAGAGGGTAGTGTTATTCTGTACCTCCTCTATTACAGGGAATGGAGGGGGTAGGAGACATGGGACAACTGAGACGGTAGTGTTATACCTTCTCTATTACAAGTTATGGAGGAGTAGTAGGAGACATGGGACAACCGAGAGGGTAGTGTTATACCTCTTCTATTACAGGTTATGGAGGAGTAGTAGGAGATATGGGACAACCGAGAGGGTAGAGTTATACCTCTTTTATTACATGGAATGGAGGGGTGGTAGGAGACATGGGAGGAACAACAGAGGGGAGTATAATGCCTTTCTTTACAGAGAACAGAGGGGAGGTAGGAGAGATTGAACAGCAGAAAGAAGAGTGTAATTGATCTTCTATTACAAGGAATGAAAGCGAGGTAGGAGACACTGGAAAGGGGAATATTTTACCTTTTCTGGTACAGAGAAAGGCGGGGGGGGTAGGACACATGGGACACCAGAAAGGTGAATATTATTATTATATTAATATTATTATATAAGATTTATATCACTCCAACAGTTTGCAAAGCACTTTAATATTATACCTCTTCTATTACAGGGGATTTTTGACTGCCTTTCTCCCTTATAGGATCTCCTGAAGCTAACAGTAGAGTAAATAATAAGGTCTTTTTCTATTATTTTATTAGGAGATAGTATAGTGTTTTTTTTTAAACTTTCCAGGATATACATAATAACCAAGAATCTAGTTTAAAAAAAATCTTCAATGATCCCATTTCCTTGTGAAGACATAGATTGATTGTTCAGTAAACATTCAGACTTCTGCTGTTTACCAGGGATTGGGAATGCTTATTGCAGCTTTCGGCAATTCTTACCAACAGTGTCTGGTTTGGTGGCCTGTATGTGGAGGTACCCACTCTCTAAGAGAATGGCGAACAGGTTCTTCTCCATGTATGGATATATACGCCTCGCATCTTCCTGCGTCAGGCCCACCAGCCAGGGAGCATAGCGGCCAATAATCAGGGATTTCAGCCTCCCTAGTCCTCCAGATGGCAGAACCAAGAAATTGAGGTGGAGGCCTTTCACTGACCTGGAGGAACATGTAAATACATTATATGGAGAGATTGAGAGAGCAGAGAACATTGTATTTCATTGGGACCCATGCTTTGACAGCAATGACATTTGCAAGAAACACTGACTGAAGTATCTGATAATATTTATGAATTTCTATAATATTCTGCATGTTGCTTAGTCTCAGCGATCTTTTCGGGAGCCATGATTATATCTTCTGGGCCCTAGGGTAAAATTCAAGCAGGATCCAGTGATATCATTTTGAAAATAGCCCTCTATAGAGGACTCTTGATATAGCATCTGAAGGCTGAAGTGTAACTACAGCCAACATTTTTATTGCTGTCTGGTTCCCAATTAGTAGACTGTCCTCATTTCATATGTAGTCACATCTATACGAAAGGAGAAAAAAAAACTCCTTAACATTCAACTAGGGGGTCTTCCTTCCCATGTAGGTGGGAATGCCACCTCTGCTACGCTTCACCACTAGCAGCAACATGTCTCCTCTTATGTCAGTACCATGGGGTTGGAAACTTGTCATGGTACAAAGGGCACACCAGCCACTCTCAGACACTGAGAGTCTGAACCTTCCTTGGTCATCCTTGGTTGTCTACTCCTTTGTTGACACCAAGATCACCTCCCCTTTCCCAACATCATCTTCCATGATCACACAGAGTTTTACCAACCTAGGTAATTTCTGCAGACACAGGGATCAATTGTCCCAAGTCAACCATGGCCTTCCTGATTGTGAACCTCCACCCACAGACTGTGCCCAACTGACATTGGGGCACACTGGAAGCCAATCTCTCAAGTCCGTATCCTGGTCCATGCTTCTGGAGACATATTTCACATCCTCTTAGTACAGATATGATATTCACCATCTCCCATGTCCAGCCCCCTCTTTGAAGGATGAGTCACAATTATTAGCTTAATTTAAAATCTTTGAAAAATGTCTTCAATATAACAAGGAAGTACATCCAACATTAAACCTTAAGCAGTTCCCCATCAAAGACAAAAGATGTCCCCACGGTCCATTCCATTATCAATATGCTCCTTACTTGAAAGAAACATTGTTCTCCTCTGCCCCAACTGGGATTAGCCCCACTCCCGCAAAGAGGAGCCAAAGTCCATAAGTCTCACTTTTTGCAGTCTAGTCCCTCAAGAAGAATTCCTTAAGAGTCAACTGTGAAACCAATCCCAAGCTTTTCCTATACCTCCTCTAGATATACAATCTAGGCATGCAGAATGACAAATGTATTCCTTCCCATGGTGGTGCCAAGGACAAGACCACCCCTTTAAGAGCCTTACATGCAGACAGACACAAAAAAACTTGACAGAGGATCTATTGCTTCCATGTTTTAGTGGCATTTTTATTTATTGTGACAGACATACAGCTTTTTTGTAATTACTGTAAAGCTATTAAACATTACCTTACCAAATGAACCCGCAGCCAGCTGTATGAGTTTTATTATATCTGCCGAAAAAATTCCAATTTCTTTTCCCATAATCCTCGCACCCCTGCTCCTGTTTTGGTTCTCACCCTTCCCGTAAATACATAATTGCATAGTTACTCAGGTTGAAAAAAGACATAAGCGCATCGAGTTCAACCAATAGAAAGGAAACCTCCATATACACAATCCTACACCCACATGTGATCCAGACCTCACCAAAGCATGGTCCAATCTGCTCCGGTGGGGGGAAAAAAAATCTTCCTGATGCCCCAGGAAGCAGTCGTATTATCCCTGGTGTTATTTCCTATATGGTAATAACCTACCTACTGTATGTGTCAGGACCTGGATCAGCTGCACTATGGTTCCCTGGGTGGTAGGTTGTAGTTGCAGTGTCCACCAGCAGGTATCTCCCAGCACTCAGCAGATCCCAGTAATCAGTCACCGCCTGGTGCTGGCTGCTGGGAAGGTATTTACGTTCCTCCTCTACTAGTGCTTCTCCTATCAGTGTTTTGCTGCTCCTGTTAGTGATATGGTATGCTTGGCTGGAATATTCAGCAGTGCAAGCTGTTGTACCGGCTTTTTGGCTTTGTAGTGTTCCGCACCCAGATATCAGTGTGATTATCTGCCCTTATACCCCAGTGTGGTGATAAACTTCATACATATAAAACCCCATACTCACTCCGGCTTCATCTGAGACAGGAGAGTGGTGATTCTGCTGCCCCAATCTCCACCCTGCAGGTAAAATTCTTTGAACCCCAGTCGAAGCATCAATTTATAGAATATCCGGGCCGCAGCAAAGGCCGTGAATCCTGTTTTATGGAGAAAATAAATTTCATGATATGAACCGACAGAAGAACCTCTGTGCAGACAGGCAACAAATGTTCTCAGACCACCAGGTACAGCTGCAGAACTTCTCTGACTACATGGTCCCTATATTCTGACTTCTTTGCAATCCATTGCTACCAGATTCCAGGGAGCACCTCTGCTGTGTAATTTCCTCTCTCTCTCTGAATCACATTGAAACTTTCAAGATACTCCATATAAAAATAAAAAAATGTTATGGCTTTAGATATACTTTAAGAAAAATGTCTTAACTGAAGACTTAGGGTTCATTCAGACTATGCATTGCATTAGAGTATGTTCATTACTGCGGTGTGATATTGTGCATTAGGGCAGCACATTTATTTTGAATGCGCCTTAACACATTAAGAAATATGGACAGACCTGATCATTTTTTTTTTTTAAGCGCAACCTGGCGTATGTGTTGCTGTGTTCTGCAGTGCAGATGTTGCTGTAAAAGTGCATTGGGGGGCCATTCCAAGGAAGAAGCACCACAACACACCCTAGATCAGGTATTATTGTGAGCTGTGGTAATGCGGTAAAATTCAGATTTTACCATGAGGTATCGCAGTGCAGGTGTTACTGGAACAGGAATAGAGGGGCAATTCACCACTGGGGACACCTGTTGGTGTTTTCAGTGGCACCCCAATGCACCTCCACAAACGCACCAATGAAACCTTTCTATATTCTAAAAAAAAACTAAATAAAAAATTGCCTTTAAATACACTTTACTAACCTCTAATTTTCACCCAATTATGGCAACCACCATGCAACGTCTATTGATCCCTGCTCCCCTTTTCCCACCTCTCACCTTTCTTGTGTGATGCCTCTGAGAAGCCATACCCTGGGATAGATGGACAGATGACCTCAAAGACAACATTGGGATCCAAGCCATGCTTTCCGGGGTCAGTCAGGAGCGGGATTATGTGATAAAACTCATATACGGATCCTGGCCAACCATGGACCATCAACATGGGGAGAACCTTCTGCCCGGAGGACAACTTTGGGGGCTTCACATGGATGAAGTGCACCTCCAGACCTGCAGGTGGAAAGATGATATGGAATATACTAAATATGTATATTTGTATGAATATACTTAAAGACCTTCGGATAAAATGGTGGTTTATTACAGTGGTGAACAGACTTTGTCTGGGCTGGGAGAACGCATTAATGGATGAAGTGCCCTTCCAGGACAATTTATTATATTGGTGAAAATACTACTTCTCTGCTGGATGGATCCATCAATGTAATGAGTGTACCTCCAGATCTGCGGGAGGAAGCATGATTGACTAGATTTGGTGAATATACTACTTCAGCACTGGGAAGACCCATTAATGGATAAAGTGCCCCTCCAGATGTGCGAGAAGAAGGAGGATACTTCGGAATATACTACTTCACCTCTGGATGGACCCATCAATGTATGAATGTACCTCCATACCTGCTGGAGGAACGGTGGTTTATCATAGTTGTAAACAGACTTTATCTGTGCTGGGAGGATCCATCAATGGATGACATGTTCCTCCAGATGTGCAGGAGGAAGGGCAATTTATTATATTGGTGATTATACTACATCCGTACTAGAAACACCCATCAATGGATGAAATACCCCACCAGATCTGTGGGAGGAAGGACAATACTGATGAATATACTACTCTGCTGAATGGACCCTTCACTGTATGAATGTACCTCCAGACCTTCTGGAGGAAAAGTGGTTGATCATTGATATTAATAGACTTTGCCTGTGCTTGGAGGATCCGTCAAAGGATGTGGTGTCCCTCCAGATGTGCGAGAGGAAGGGCAATTTATTATATTGGTGAATATACTATACCTATGCTAGGAACACCCATCAGTGGATGAAGTGCCCTTTCAGATCTGCAGGAGGAAGAACGATATTGGTGTATATACTACTTCTCTGCTGGATGGACCCACCAGTGTATGAATGTGCCTCCAGACCTGCTGGAGGAACTTTGCCTGTGCTGGGAGGTCTGTAGGAAGAAAGGTGATTTATAATATTGATGAATATACTACATCTGTTCTGGGAAGACCCATCAATGGAAGAAGTGCCCTTCCAGGATCTGCAGGAGGAAGGATGGTATTGGTGAATATACTACTTCTCTGCTGGGATTTGCCATCAATGTATAAATGTACCTCCAGACCTACGGAAGGAACAATGGCTTACTATAATGGTGAATCGACTTCATATGAGCTGAAAAGAACTATTAACGAATGATATGGCCCTCCAGATCTGTTGGAAGAAGGACCATTTCTTATATTGATTCTTATCAAATTATAAACTGATCCCAAACCATTAGAGTTTCTCAATTTAAGCAAAATTGAAAAAGGTCACTTTGGCCATCCAACATCCCGTGATACCTTCTATAGTGGTCTTATAATGAGGATATCTGTTGAGGATTTTCACTTGCTTCTTCCAGTCGAACTCATTCCTCCAGTATGAAACAACTTTCTTCAGCTGGGTGGAGTTGAAACCATAGTGAAATCTGGAGTCCTCCAGAGGTGAAAAGAACCGTGTGCGATCGAGACGTTCATGGAGGTCCTGGAAAAACAGATGAGAACTGATTGCCCTACTCTCCAACTTACACATAGACAAATAAAAAAAAAGAACTACAATTCACTGATAAATATATTTTCACTCTCTCCCTCCTCTAAAGCTCCTTCCACCTCTGTACTTGATAACATTGCTGCAGATGCTCAGTGGGTAGGATGGAGTGAAAATGTCACACCTCCTGAAAGTTGTACAAATAGATTTCTCACAGCTCACAGGATGTGTACATACAAAATTCTGCAGATATAGTAGATCTATTTGTGCGGGAGGAAAGGCACACCTGGGGCATCCAATCATACATGTTAAGGGCCCCATGTTTTAAGCGCAGCTCACGCACGGACCATATGTATCTGTGATGGAGTGCTTATGCACATATGCTTTGTAAATCTGTAAGGCACAGTGGATGTGCATTGGGGAAAAAGTAACTTTCATTTGCAATGCACCACAATGTACTGTACATCTACAGTGTGTTACCATGTGTTGCGGTAAGGTGAGACATGATGTGCATTATGTTTCAAGGTTGAATGAGCCCTAATAAAACAATAGTAAAAAGAAAACAGCCATTTGGTGGTCAGATTGTCTTGGCAGATCTAAACACAACATGCAGTCTGTGGCTGGATAGGCAGTGCAGAAAAATCATCTCTAGTAAGCATTAAGCAACCACTGAAATGAATTTCCTCAGAAGCCAGGCCTATGCAGAAACAATTTAACTGTAAAAACTTCTTTAAAAAAAGGTCCGCCTAAAAGTGATGTTTTAGTTGGGAACTTGGTTTATTGCATCTCCCTTTAGGCTTGTTTGACCTTGGGGACTCCAGCAGCAAGATCTCTCTTCCATAGGTCCTGGATCAGATCCTAGGTACCTTGGTGTGTTGAATGTCCCACCACCTTGGACTTTTGGATATTTCTGCCCACCTTGGTCTATTGGGTTTTCCTGCCCACCTTGGTTTGTTGAATTTTCCTGCCCACCATAGTCTGTCGAAGGTCCTTACCTACTTTGGTCTGTTGGATGTTCCCACCTACCTTGGTCTGTTGGGTATTTCTGCACACCACGGTCTGTTGTGGCTCCTTGCCCAACATGTTCCTTCACACCATGGTCTGTTGTGGGTCCTTGCCCACGTTGGTCTGTTGGATGTTCCTACTCACCAATGGAATAGATATATTTCACTTGGTCTTTTGGGTGTCCTTGCTGACCTTGGTCTGTTGGATGTTCCTACCCACAATGGTATGTTGGGTATCCTTGCCTTGGTCTTTTGGATGCTTCCACCCACCTTGGTTTGTTGGGTGACTGTGCCTACTTTGGTCTTTTGAATGTTCCTGCCCACTTTGTTCTGTTGGGTGTCCTAACTCCCCTTGGTCTGTTGGGGGTCCTCGCTCACCTTGGTCTGGTGGGGTTCCTCGCTCACCTTGGTCTGTTGGGGGTCCTCCCTCACCTAGGTCTGTTGAATGTTCCCTCCATCATTAATGTGTTGGATGTAACTGCTGTTGAATTTTCATCAACCTTGGTCTACTGGGTGTTCTCACCCATGCTGGGGTGTTCCTACTTCTCCTATTACTTCCTACAATATACAGTAATATAGATAAAAATAAATGATAAATCTATCAGGGAGAGTAAAAGCCCCTCATAAGGCATAAGGATTTGGGAACATAGACCCCCAGTTGATTAAACGCTCCAGCATCCACCAAACAATAAAGTATCATTTGTGGGTGCAGTGATTTTTAAAGAGCTCCAATGACATATAGACCATGTTCTGTAGTCTCTGTATATGCCACCATAAGACTTGTAGGTGAAAAATGTTTGCCCGCACATTGATACCTCAATATCAGATTCGGAGGCTTGAATGATGAACGGTCTAATGCTGGCATCCTCACTCAGCAAATGGGGTCTCTCCCCTGGGCCCCACCATCCTTCTCCAAGCTCAAGGGACTTCACTTTCTCACCATGCAGCTTCCAGCAGAGCAGTGCGCCCGCCACACCGACAGCAGCGGCTGGGACCAGAAGACTGTGAGGCCAGTGAGTGCTGAGGGCCTCCCTGCAGAGAGAGGAGAGCACACTAACAATCCAATATTGAAAGACAGATTGCACACCTCATCCAAAATATCAGTCAGAGCTGCCTACCCTGTCAACATAAAATTGGAGAACAAAGCTTCAATTTTCACATGCACCAATCAACTTAAAAGTATAAAATATGACCTGCATTCCCCTAGAACTGGCTCATGGGATAGGGTTTTTCTGGCTTTCCTCATGCTAATGAATGTGTAGGCAGGTGCAGTCTCTTTCCTCCACTGTAAGTGGTGCTCAACCGGGGCGGTACTGCAGCTGGAGGGGAAGTCAAGAGAAACTTGGTTGGTTCTCCTTGGTCCCCTGGAACAGTGTTCTGATTGGCTATGCTACATCCAGATGACCTGGGTGGCCATCTTGGGTCAAGCAGAGTCTTTTTAGGTCCCTACCCCCAGGTTTTGGTTAGTGGCTAGGGTAGGGAGCAATACCCAGTCTGTCAGGGACTGTGCTAGCAGTAGGGAGAGGTCCAGGAGGAGTAGGAAAGGAGCAGGGCATATGACTACACTTCCACAAGCTCCCTCTAGGCCCGGACTGGCCACACAGAAATTCCACCTTCCTTACCAGGTGCTATCTTCAGCTCGGGCCTACTACTACTGACGCTATGCTGCATTGACTACTTCCCGAGTGGGCGTTCTCCCTTCCGGGTTATTATGACTGTTCTGCAAGTTCTACAATACACAAGTTTCTGCATCTTGGGCCTCAGTGTCATTACTGCTGCTGTACCATGCTGCACCTAGCCCACAAGTCATCCCTCTGATCATTCCTCCTGTCCAGACATGTGCACTAAAGGAGAGCCTCATTGGCTCCCATCGCTGTCCCACCTTTCTCAGTCTGAAAACTTCTCTGTAAGGGAATTACAGGAAGCTGATATGAAGTCACATTCAGGTACTTATACTAGCTGCTTTTTTTTTTTTTAAGGAATGTAAAACTGCAATATATTTAAGCCATGATAATGGTGTCTCAGGCATAGGGAAGCCCCTGTAATGACAGACAGGAGCTTTGATTGGTCTCACCTCTATAACAGATCTTGGAATTAATGGTCGCTGAATGGTCATTGGCCGGATTCCTGGTGGTATTTACATACACCAAATACATTTCTATCACGAGGACTGTGATTGGTTAATTATTCTGACTTCGCACTTTGCACTCTGGAGAAGCAGCGGTCACTCTTCACCTACTTAATGCTAAATATTAACTTTCCTGCATAGGCAGTCATGTGCTGCTCTTTGCTCCAATCTGCTTGTGACAATCTCCACCGAAATATATAGCTATAAAAAAAATTCTCCAGCACATGAGATATACACAATCAAGGTTTTATGTCGCAGGCACTCCCCTCGAAAATAGTCCTCCTGTCAGCAAAGCTGCAACGTTCTAACTGCGCCATTCCCCGATAAACGTCCCGAGACAAACACAGATCTCATATACAACCCATAAGATAGAACTCAACAATTCAAAGGAGGGGGAGCCCCAAACCACGGCCGGTGGAATCAGAAACTATGGCAAGGAAATCTCATTGCTATGTATAAAAATATATATGATTCACAAGCTGCCAGCTTCCACCTAGAATTGAAGTGTATTGGGGGGAACTGTGCTAAAAGGGGGAAAAGGATTTGTGCTGGGAGGGGGGATGG
>BLSH010440597.1:194476-212215 GCA_018402905.1 Glandirana rugosa
GAGCCCACTGTGAGCGGTCTTCCACTGTGTCTTGGCAGCAAGACCCCTCTTACATACGTCAGGCCAGGTGCTGTAGAGTGGATATTGTCCTTCCTCCTCCTCCTCGGCTCTTCTTCCTCCTGGCCTGTGCACATGTCAGAGATGAGGAGGAAGCGGCAGTGAGTGCAGCCGGCGGGGACAGAGATATGATTCCGGCTGCAGTGTGTAGGACAGTTGGACACAGACTGTCTCTGCCTCACTCACTTCCTCCTCTCCCATTCTCCCCACACATCATGAGCAGAGGAGATCACAGAAGGGAAGGAGGGAGCCGCGGCGCCCCTCTGAATGCACTGCGGTACAGGTGCCAATCTGACCCTGGTGTCACCTTCTGGCGAGTGTCACCCGAGTGCGGGCCACACCCCCCGCACCCCCGTAGCAAACGCCAGTGCAGTGGTCGTCACCTCTCCACCCTCAGCCTGTGATGGGACAGTGAAAGGATAAGCAGTAGGCTGATAAGCTTATCTCTCTGCTCAATCTTCTCTTTCCTCTTATCAGCATGTTCCTTGCATTGCAGCAAAGAGTAATTGGCTGATTGGCCCCCTTACCCCAGACTGAGCTCTGCTGTACAGGGACAGCAATATTGTGTGCATTAAAAATACATATAACTATTTTCAATGTGCACAACTGTATTAACCAATTAAGAACCGGAAGGATTTACCCACTTCCTGACCAGGCCATTTTCTGCGATATGGCACTACGTTACTTTAACTGACAATTGCAAGGTCGTGCGAAGTTGTACCCAAATAAAATTGATGTCCTTTATTCCCCACAAATAGAATTTTCTTTTGGTGGTATTTGATCACCTCTGCGGTTTTTATTTTCTGTGCGATAAACAAAAACAGAGCGTCAATTTTGAAAAAAAAAAAAAAAACAATCTTTTTTACTTTTTGCTATAAAACATCCAATAAAAAAATGCAAAAAATCTAATTTCTTCATCAATTTAGGCCAATATGTATTCTGCTACATATTTTTGGTAAAAAGAAATCCCAATAATCGTATATTGATTGTGTAGCCAAGGTCCGGCATTAATCTTCCATAAATAGGGACATTTGCACCCATGACATATAGTGGGGAGTTTTCTATAGTGAGAGAATGAACAGGTAGGGAGTGATGCCTTGTGGGACTTGTAGTGTGACCGAAAGGATATGTCATTAGATTCTGCGGTGGAAGGACTCCATTTCCCATCGGGCTGTGCTGCAGTGGAAGGCTCCTGGGAAGAACAGTGCCTTATGGGAGAAGCCATTTAGGTTAAGGGAGGGGCCTGTTGCAGTCTCTTTGGACAGCGTGATCAATCACAAGGGACCTGTGTGCGGATACAGCAGGCCTGCGGCCTATACACCGCGTTCCAGCATGCTACAACTGCACAGTGTTCCACAAGCTGCTTTTCTGTGGTGTTCCAGTGGAGGATCTGTGGAGCCAGTCCTGTTACCACCTGAGACTGTTCCAGATCCAACGGCTGCGAGAGCAGTCAATCAGGGAGAGCTGCAGGGAGTGCAGTGGGGACCGGTTTCCAGGAGCAAAGAGTGGGAATGTTTCATCAGCCCAGCGTCACCTTCATCATCATCTGAGTTGCAGGACCGCTTACCAGTCTCATCTGTCTGATTTGGTGAGCGGGCTCAGGTCCAAACAAAGAGTACTGATTTGTTATTACAATTCTTTCCTAAAGAGGGGCCCTTCCTACCGAAGTACTACTTTCCAATAGCCAATGCTGGAATACAGTTAATTGAGTATACTGGATTGCTGCTAGTTGCAGGTTTATCATAAAGTCAGTGATCACTGTGAAGGTTCTTTTCAATTCAGGGAAGTTTCTAGCCTACCATTTGTGCTTTATCCTCAGGATTAATGGACACAGTCATTTCTTAGGTGCCTAACTTCAAAAGCATAGAGCCAGCAGAAGATATACTGAACTTTAACTGTGGAATTGCTACAACTGCAGCTATCCCCCCCCCCCCCCCAAAATGATGTACAGTTACGTCCATTCATGTAGCTGTGCCACCTTGCCGCAGTAAATCTGTGGTGGACTGCCGCAAGTAGTTAAAGTGGTGGTAAAGGCTGAAGGTTTTTTACCTTCATGCATTATATGCATGAAGGTAAAAAACTTTTCTGTGTGCTACTCCCCCCACAGCCCCCCATGTGCACGAGAGTCTCGGCTGTCCTGGGTCTCTCTCTCCTCATTGGCTGAAACACAGCAAAACAAAACCAAAGAAATTCCCAGCTCAACTTACCGACCAGCCTGCTAACCAACGAAATTATCCTGTCTAACAGTATGGGTTAAAAACAGGGGTTTAGTTTGCACACATTTGCAAATACATGCGTAAGCTACAGAGCTCTGTCAAGGCACCCTGTTACCTGTAGTCCTATGTGCTGAGTGTCCAGTGAGCCCCTGTGCCCTTAAGGAGGGGTGGGCTCCCTCCAGGCTCACCTGCCCTTTGCATATCCATTAAATTGCATGTGCTTCCACTGTGGAGGCTCACAAAGTTTAGAGTTAGGACTACAAAAAATACTGGGGTGCCTTGAAGGGGCTCTGTAGCATACGCATGTATTTGCAAATGTATGCAAATTAAACCCCTGTTTTTAACACATACTGTTAGACAAGATAATTTGGTTGGTTAGAAAATTCTTTGGTTTTGTTTGCATGCATTGCCCTTTCTTTGTGCTCCTTGCTGAGACACAACAGTCAATAACAGCCAGTGAGCCAATGAGGAGAGAGCAGGGTGCGGAGCAGAGGCGCAGCTCTGAGTCTTATGCACGCATAAAGTGGGGCACTGGAGCTATCGTGCATAGGAAGCGGCTTGCTAACGGGGACACTGATCAAGAGGGAGGATCCGAGAAGAAGAGGATGGGGCAAGGGCGTCGGGGGGCTGGAGCCCCGAGGGGGCTCCCGAAAAGCCCGGGTCTCAGGCATGCAGAAATGTATTATTAACCCCGAGCGCCAGCCGGAGAAAAAAAAAAAAAAAAAATCACCAGAGCCGCCGCTAGAGGTCCGGGGTCAGCACTGGTGATGGTCTCTTCCGCCATTTTACAAAAGACCATCTCTCCTGGAGCCGGGTCGCTGGCCGAGGGGAACAAACAAGAGACGGAGCAGGCCGGGTGGCTACCAATAGAAATGGAGCTGCCGCCAGCTCCCCGCCCCCTTTGCCACAGCAGGTCACAGACCGGCAGCAGGCCATGGGGCGGGGGGTTGGCGGCAGCTCCATTTCTATTGGCAGCCACCCAGCCAGCTCTGCCTCTTGATTGTTCCCCTCGGCGAGTGACCAGGCTCCAGGAGAAATGGTCTTCTGTAATGGCGGCGGAGACTCTGCTGGGGACACCTGTGATGTAAGAAGGCACACCACTGGGGACACCTGATGGCATCTGGTGGCAAGTGACACACTGATTCTGCATTATGGTGAGTTGAACTATATTATGCAATATCAGAAATTATGCGCTTCAATCATCCTGACACCAACTATGGTGCTGGGATGATTGAAGCGCCAACACCAGGTGATTGGAGTATCTTTATCTGCTGATTGTTAAACTTTCTGGAATAGCAATATTACTACTGTGGTGCAGGATCTGGGCCTGCTGTCCCTCCATCCCGACTTCTTTCCTTCCTTCTCTCTCCTTCCCTCCCTATCCCTTTCTTTCTTCCTTCCTCCATCCCTCGTTCATCTCAGAATCGAACCACACCCCATTGAGCCACGCCCCTTTAAGCCACGCCCACTGTTTAGTTTAAACCATGCCCATTATTCACTGCGGCGAGCGAAGCCCCTGGTCTTTTTCCAACCTACCAACGCCCCTGGGATGGAAGCAGCTCTGTGCAAAACCATTACACAGAGCAGGTAAGTATGACATGTTTGTTATCTTTTTTTAAAAAAACAAACCTTTAACCACAGATTTATTGCTACAGGGCGGCCGTTCTGTGCAGAATCACGTATATATACACACGTGATTCTGTACTTCCGGGTAGGGGGCATGCTGGCACACCACTTCTGCTGTGATTAGTCACAGCAGAAGCCAATCAGCAGGTACGGTGCCAATGGATGCCCGCCGGCACCCACTGATTGGCGAGGAGACAGGCTGCACAGAGCTCTGCATATGTAAAAAATGCAGAGCTCCGTCCTGTCAGAGGGGATGTGCTGGATTTTGTTTCCCTGCAAAGCACATTCCTTAGTAAAAGCAGCACACATAGTAAACACAAACACTAGTTAGGTATACATTTAACCCTTTGATGATCGTCCTAGATGTTTAACCCCTTCCCTGGCAGTGTCATTAGTACAGTGACAGTATATATTTTTACCACTGACCACTGTATTAGTGTCACTGGTTCCCACAAAGTGTCAAAAGTGTCAGTTAGAGTCCGATTGTCCACCGCAATATCACAGTCCCACCATAAGTTACTGATCACTACCATTACTAGTATAAGAAAAATAAATAAACAAAAATTCCAGTATGTATACCATAGTTTGTAGATGCTTTAACTTTTCTGCAAAGTAGTCACTATATACGCTTATTGGGATTTTTTTTAACAAAAATATGTAGCAGAATACATATTGGCCCAATACTGTTATTTTCAAAATTGTCGGTCTTTTTTTGTTTATAGGGCAAAAAATAAAAAAAAACGCAGTGGTGATCAAAAGCTACCAAATAAAGCTCTATTTGTGAGAAAAAAATTACATAAATGTACAGAGTTGCATGACCGCACAATTGTCAGTTAAACTATCACAGCACCATTTCGCCAAAAAAGGGCCTGCTCATGAAGGGCGGAGGTCAAGTGGTTAATATCACTTTAACTGTTGCTTTTTCTGCATGGAGTTAAGCTATAGCATGTATACATTTTTCGGAATTTTGTATACTTTTCCCTTCATTAGGAGCAGTGACACTGAGGGATATTTACAAAGAAAACGTTTATTAAACAGCACATGTGGAGTTACAGGCCCTATTCTCTATTTTTTTCCTTTTTCCACCTTAGAAACAAATTGCTGGATGTCACGGGCGAGCAGTTCAGGCTCCTCGAAGGCAGCAAAGTGCCCCCCGCGGGACATGTAGTTGTAGGTGACAATGTTCTTGAATTTTTCTTTGGCCCATACCTTGGGGGTGTGCACCAGTTCACATGGGAAGGCAGCAATGCCAGTAGGGACATACACAGGAGTCCTGCAATACAAAGACATTGGTGTCACATGGTACAATACCTGTACAAATTCACCAAGATAGAAAAAACAACAGAGGCCTTAAAGCCACATTGAATTTTCAGAGGTTTGATATGCCCCCTGCTGAGTCAGAACTAGAATTCTCCAATCTGCAGGGGGCATTAGCTTTTCTGACTGCAGAGCTATCAGTCTGACTCAGAAGGGGGCATGTCAGACCTCTGCAAAAAGAGACTATGGTTTCCACAAAAAGAGCAAGGGCCTTCTCTGCATCCTGCTGGTTGGTAAAAAGGCTTTTCCCCTGTACAGAAAATAATTTGTTTAGAATGTAATTAGCTCATTTAAACTGAGAATTTAGTGGACTATAACCCTTCCCTTCTCTATCCAAACCTATTTTGAAAAGCTTTGGCTTTAAATACACTTTAAGCATGGAGTCCAGCAATATAATCTCCAGAAACAAACAATGATGAAAGAATATATAATCTTGAAAGGGATTAGACACCATAAGAGGTCACCATGAAAGAGTCTGGAGCCAGGGGAGGGCTGGGCCAGGGGGCAGGGGGGCAATTGCCCCACAGGCCACCCTCACTTACATTCAAGATGGCCAACGGCCGCTCACACTTTTTTCATCTTGTGGAGGAAGGAAGTAGGGGCCAGGAGCGCAGCCACCAACTAACTGCAGGCAAAGCGGGGGAGCACTGGTGAGGCTGCATTGATGGGCACTGGTGAGGCTGCATTGATGGGCACTGGTGAGGCTGCATTGATGGGCACTGATGAGGCTGCATTGATGCATTATTTTTGTTAATCCTCCTTTGTTGCTATTAACATTAAATTATGTTACCACATTGTATCATATTTGTCTTGCTTCATAACATCAATATCTGTTCTAAAACCAGGTGGGCATGGATGGTGAGCTGATTCGGTGGTTCAATGGGCTACTTGACTGGACTTGCCCCCCAGGCCTAAGGCTGCCAGCCCTCCCCTGCTGGAGACCATCAGCAGTCACCATGTCTAAGAATGATGGTTATGTGGAGCTGATAAGCTTGATGGGCTGCAAAAAAAAAGGAAGGTTCACTTGAGTTTTTGGGCTATGCTACTATTATTAGGTTGATGACCCTTTTTTATTGTTATGGCCAAACAAAAACTAGATTCCCAGTTAATGGAAATCAGATTCTAGAGCTGAGATTATTATTATCCCAGCTTTCAAAAACTCATCCTAATTTCTCCAGACTAGATTTCCGGATCACCTACCCAACAAGCTTTTCTTATATTATGCACCTGGATCCCAACAAGGCTCTTTCTGGGTTGCTTGGGTCTTCACCAAAAGATTCCTTTCTGGCTGTCCTTCCAACCTCACATCCAATCACTGTCCAATTATTGCTGCCTTCTCCCCACATAAAATTTCCAAGATAAGCCTGTATATAACCAATGATAACACCAAGCTACGACTTCATTCCCTTGCTATCTCTCAGCTGGACTATTGCAACTCCCTTCCCTTTGGTCTACCTCTACACGATCTCCCTTCAGTGTATTATAAATGCTAGTGCCAGACCCATCCACCATATAAACCGCTCTTCCGTGCCTCTTTGCCATTCCCTCCACTGGCTTGCTCTTGCCCAACAAATAAAATGAAAATACCAATACAAAACCATCCACAACTCTGCTACCCTTATTTCAAAATACTGACCAAAACCATCCTCTTTACTACTCCACAATGTACAAGATCTCCTGCCCTCCAGCTCCCTCATCACCCTCACCATGCTCACCTCCAGGATTTCTTTAGCTCCTACCCCATCCTCCACTCCACTCGGTTTTTACCTTTATATCACTTGCCCCTCACCTTTAGATTGTAAGCTCTCAGGAACAGGGCCGTCTTAACCTTTGATTTGTATTTTAACTGTAATGTCTCCTATTTTATTGTAAAATACTGCACAAACTGTTGTTGTTACACTATATAAAGTCTATTTAATAATAATCAAAGTGAACATTCAATTTCAAGACTTCCAACCAACAAAGATTCAATTTAACTTAATTAACGGATTGTTTTATTTCACCGTTTCTCTCATTGATTGGCTACTGGGGAATCTGTTAATTACATACTTTGCAGCTGGATTAGTCTGGAAGTCCCGGGTGAAGTTTTCTTTGTAAAACCTCATGGAAGATGTGATGGATCCTGAGACCCAATATATCATCACATTGGTGAGAAGGTCATCCAAAGAGTATTTCCTAGAAAATAAATATTTAAAAATGATTTATCTGGAAGTTTATTTCATTAGAAGTATTAAATACAACAAGAGATTTTCATTTGTTTTTTTGTTCCAAAGGTAAAACTTATGTGAGGTTTCTGACCTGTCCAATCCACCATCCTCCAGTTCTCGATAATCTGGATTGGTCCAGGTAGAGAACTTTTCCAGGATATAGGCAGCCAGTCCAGCAGGTGAGTCATTCAGAGCAGAACCTGGAGAGAAGGAGAACATTTACAGAACATTGGACAAATGTGAAGACCTGTAATGTCAAAACAGGAGTAGTGTAACAAACTGTATGACCCATCATGTCAAGCAGGAGTAGTGTGAAGAATGTCATGACCCAGCACCTCATTCAGAAGTAGTGTGACCCATGAAATCAACTATAGCGTGAGGCCCTGTATGACCCATCAGGTCAACCAGAAGTTGTGTGAGGACCTCTATGCCCATCATATCAATCAGAAGTAGTGTGATGACCTCTATGTCCAATCATGTCAACCAGTAGTGTAGGGACTTGCAAGACCCATCATGTCAACCAGGAGTAGTGTGAGGACTTAAATGAACCCATCATGTCAACCAGGAATAGAGTGAGGACCTGTATCACCCTATCATGTCACCCAGGAGTAGTGTGAGACCCTTATGAGACCTTTAGGTCAACCAGGAATAGTATGAGGACCTGTATAACCCATCATGTCAATCAGGAGTAGTGTGAGGTCTGTATGACCCATCGTGTTAACCAGGAGAAGTGTGAAGACCTGCATGACCCAACATATCAATCAGGAGTAGTGTGAGGACCTGCATGATCCATCATGTCAGCCAGGAGTAATATGAGGACCTGTATGAGCCCATCACGTCAACCAGAAGTAGTGTGAGAATCTTAGGAGCGCATCACATCAAGCAGGACTAGTGCGAGGACCTGTATGACCCATCATGTCAACCGAGAGCATTGTGTGAGGACCTGTGTGACCCATTATGTGAAACAGGAATAGTGTGAGGATCTGTATCATCCTTCATGTCAATCAAGGGTAGTGTGAGAACCTTACAAGCCCATCACGTCAACCAGGAATAGTGTGAGGACCTGTATGACACATGTGAACCAGGAGTAGCATGAGGTATGTATGGCCCATCATGTAAACCTAGAGTAATGTGAAGACCTGTATAGCCCAAACACATCAATCAGGAGTAGTGTGAGGACCTGCATGATCCATCATGTCAAGCAGAAGTAGTATGAGGACTTTTATGAGCCCACTTATGAGACCATCATGTCAACCAGGACTATTGTGAGGACCTGTATGACCCATCATGACAACCAGGAGCAGTGTGAGGACCTGTATGACCCATCAAGTCAACCAGGTGTAGTGTGAAGACCTGTATGACCCATCATGAGAACCAGGAGTAGTGTGACTGAACCTGCAAAAAAAATTATATGAAGCCCACAACAAAGGGCACACCAAGCTCACTGTTCACAGGCACCATATTGAGGATAGGGCAATGTATGTGTTAACAGCCAAGTTATAAGTAGTATTAAGATTTGAATTTGGGTAAAATTCTAATTCAACCAGTTTCCAGACTTCAAATTTTATTGATTTTTTTCAATTTGAATTCCATTGAAGTCAATAGGCAACTAGTTTGATTGACACTTGTGGTCCTTTAGAGGGCTGCTAGACAATCTACTGTCACCCAAATGGCATGGAAAGACCCCAGTGTTCTTTTGATGGGATGACGTTTGTTGTTACACGTGAGGTGTTTTAGACAATATGGGGTTGATTTACTAAAGCTGCTAAATCAGGTGCAGCTGTGCATGGTAACCAATCAGCTTCTAACTTCAGCTCGTTCAATTACGCTTTGACAAACAAAAAATGGATACTGATTGGTTTCTATGCAGAACCGCACCAGATTTTGCACTCTCCAGTTTTATTAAATTAACCCCTATGTGCGAAAAAGGTATGAAAACAGCACATTTGAAACGGTGTATAACCATTGAGTGTGTGGTGCAATAGTACAAAAGGAACTAAAAATTCCACCTCCAAGTTACTGTGATAAAAAAAAAATATTGCATTCTAGTAACAAAAGGCCTTCACTTCTGGCACAAAACCACAAAAAATGTCTCAGTTTATGCTTCTGCTAAGTGTGTGGGGTCATGCAAATCATTCCTTTTTGCCCCTTTTAGCCATCAGTGCATCCAGACCTCCTGGTGTATAGCATAGATATAGCTACTGTATATTTTACAGAGCAAGTTGGTAATACTAGCTCTGTAAAATATTGGCTTGCCTTATTATGCTTCTTTTTTAAAGCATTCTATCAAGAACAGGGAAGATTCAAATACACAGCAGCACCAAACAGAGAAGCACTGATCCTGACTCAAAAGTTCCTTGTCAACACTAAGGGTCATCTAAACCAGACTCTGAAGAAGAGGGAAACCTTGAAACGCGTCAACCTATGTGACTACAAGTGTTGTGGGTTTTCGCATATGGACTTAAGCAGATGGTTTTATGTTAATGCTATGATACAAGCACTGGTTTGTGAGTATATTCACCTCTATTTTATTTAATAAAAACATGTATTGAGGATAATGTGTTAGGCCTATGCACCCTCTGTTTTTCTATACTTTCAGTTAACTCGGACCTCCTCAGTCTTTGGAAGGCAGCAAGGTGTGCATTATACACAAATATATTGAGATTGGAGTCTGATAACTTACCGCACAACACATGAGTGAACATTGTGATATGCTTTGTAGCGGGGGGGGGGGGCACTGTGGCAGACTAGTGAGGGGGAGATTACTACCCAATAGAGACCCCACATAGCCACCTGAGACCCTGCAGAGCCGCCAGAGACCCCACAGAGCCACCCCACATAGCCACCAGAGACCCCACATAGTCACCAGAGACCCTACACAACCACCAGAGACCCCACACAGCCACCAGAGACCCCACACAGCCACCAGAGACCCCGCACAGCCACCAGAGACCCCGCACAGCCACCAGAGACACCACATAGCCACCAGAGATCCCACATACCAACCTACGACCCCACATACCAACCTAAGACCCCACATACCAACCTATGCAACCCCCCCAATAGGAAAGGGTGGGACAAATTTAGATGGGTGGCTCCCGATTTTAGTCTTGCCTAGGGCAGCACAAAACCAAAATACACCACTCTCTATAGAACACCGTTTCTCAACTTTGTTTCAGTCATGGCACCCTTTAAAATGATCCACAGTCTCGAGTCACCCCATTTTAAAATGTAAAAACTAAACCAATAGTTTTACATAACACAGCAACATCTACAAATGTAGGACACCCAACATGATTTATTCTTTCACAGCAATTACGCCTTTGCACTTGGTAGTCACTTGGTAGTGACTAGTATTCCAAGGTTTCTCTCAGTTTTTCTCCATCACTCAGCTAATGTGACCCTTGATGGAGAGGAGCTAACAAGGATGCCATGTAGGCGCTTGAAATCCTCCTTATTAAACGGATGATTTCATTGGTTGTTAAGACATCAGTGGCTAGAAGGTTGTAATGGTGCACAATGAAAACCTGTGGCTTTGTGTAACTAAAAGGTAGACTTGACCCACCTGCTGGCTTGTATACAATTTTCAGGAAATTTTTAGGCATTTTGCCAAGGCACCCCTGAAGAAACCTCAAGACACCCCTGCTATAGAAAGAGCTGCTGTCTAAACAAATAGCTAAGTCGTGTATAAATTGCAGCGATCCTTCTGATTTTGGGCCAATCACTCTACGCCTGCAGTTTCGAGATGGTGATCGACCTATACATGGGACACATTGGTTATTCCTCAGATTTTTAATGTAGACTTATATGTGAAAACAGAAAGCTCTTTACCTACAGTATCAGGCTTGGTTGCCTGAATGTGGAGGTATCCTGACTCCCGTAGGATGCCGTATAAATTCTTCTCAAAGTACGGGTAGACGCGCTTGACATCTTCCCTCGTCATGCCCACTAACCAAGGCAGGTAGCGCCCAAGAAGCAGCGAAATGAGCATTCCTAACCCGCCTTTACTGATCAACAACATATTCAGATGGAGTCCTTTGACTGACCTGGAAGAAAAAGAGAAATGCTTCAAACAGTCCATATTCTATCACAGTCCAAGTTCACTGAAGATAACCTGAGGACATAGGAAGTTCATGTGAACCAGGAATCAACAGTGTCCTATACATCAGATGTTACACTGCTTGGCCCATCTCCTGAACAACATCCATGAGTGGTGCAACTGCTTTTGCTGCATCTAAAGGGAATGAAGAAATGCAGAGACAACCCCCTTTTTGGCTTCTCCAGTTCTTCTGTCTCTGTACCACTGCACTAATTTGTTGAGATGCCGCCTGTGATTCTAGTAGAATGTAGACCCTGATTCTGGTAAGATTGTCTCACTCTAGGGACAAGCCACCACTCTGTTTACATGCCTTCCCGCGACTAATGCCTATTACACACGTTTTAGAGAATCGGACGAAAAATACTGAGTTTGATGCGATGGTACGATAATCTGATGCATAGCATAGCTTTCGAGAACTGATCACGACATTTCATGCAAAATTATCCAAAAGGCCAAACTATCGTGTGACCAAGACTGTGCATGCTCGGGAATGAAAGAATACATCACATTACAATACAATAAATTACATCACTTCCGAAGTTGTATTCTGTATGGGAATTTTCATAACTGTAGTAACCTCTTCATTTTCGATATGAGACTAGCATGCAAAAAAAATGGACAATCATTTATCCGATATTCTCATTGTGTGTACGAGGCTTAAAGAGGGGCTTCAGTCTCCCCCCAAATACTGTAGCTGCTTATTTTTAATACAAGGACACTTAACTGTCCAGGGATCCAGCCATGTCGGCACCCCATCCGATTCTTCATGACAGGCTAGGATAGTGCATGGACAGGCTAGGGTAGTGTATGGACAGGCTAGGGTAGTGTATGGGCAGGCTAGGGTAGTACATGGACAGGCTAGGGCAGCATATAGACAGGCTAGGGCAGCATATAGACAGGCTAGGGCAGTATATAGACAGGCTAGGGCAGTATATAGATAGGCTAGGGTAGTATATAGACAGGCTAGGGTAGTATAAGGACAGGCTAGGTGTCAGTTACCTGGTTGGAGGTCAAAGTGCTGAGAGGGCTTCCCTTGCAGCTAAGCGCAGAGCATCCCCCTGAGGATGAAACAGGGAGAGCTATGCCCAGAGAGGCAGGGGTTACCAGTAGCGCTGGTCAGGTGCGTAGTACTTGGAAGGTTCTGCCGGGACCAGGATAAGCAGCTGGGCTGGAGTCCCCTGGAAAGGCTGGAACACTTGAAGACAGTGCAGGGAGAACCGGAATCAGGATCTAGGCCGAGCCGGGGGTCATACACAGGAGGTCAGGCAGGAGTCAGACGTCTGGTTAAATGGGAAGATCCGAAGCAGAGTAAAAGCCAAGCCGAGGGTCAAACACAGGTAAGGCTGAGATGCAGGGTAGTCAGACAAGCCGAGGTCAAAGCCACAAATCAGGATCAAGATCAGGAACAGGTAGGTGAGCACAGCAGGAAGCTGAAGATAATCCAGCAACTAATGTCTCTTCTGCACGAGTTTAAATAGGGCTTTGGGCGCCAATGCCTGCCGCATTGCGTACGACCGAACGTGCGCGCGTGCGCACTAACGTTCGGAGCCTACGGGACGTTCCGTTAGTTCTAGTTCTTCCGCGCATGCACACTGGCGCATACCTCCGTGCCAATGGAGAAAACCTGTGCTGCTGGAATGATCTCTGACACTAGGGTAGTATAAGGACAGGCTAGGGTAGTATAAGGACAGGCTAGGGTAGTATATGTACAGGCTAGGGTAGTATATAGACAGGCTAGGGTAGTATATAGACAGGCTAGGGTAGTATATGGACAGGCTAGGGTAGTATATGGACAGGCTAGGGTAGTATATGGACAGGCTAGGGTAGTATAAGGACAGGCTAGGGTAGTATAAGGACAGGCTAGGGTAGTATATGGATGGGCTAGGGTACTATAGGGGCAGGCGGAGCGGCCCGGGAGGCAGTTGTTATCATGACACACAAGACTGCTGAAAAACAAAATCTTGGTCGCTCATTTCCTGGGTAAATAGATGAGAAGGAGAGGCGACCGTGGTTCAATTTGCTGCCCCTCTCAAAGTCCTGCCTGGGTCCAATGGACCCACTGGGACCCATGGCAGGGCCAGACAGTTTTTCTGTGTTGAGAAGGTCGAGAAAGGCTGGCATAGATGAACGAGAGCTTTATAGCTCACAAGTTCTAGAGATATAACCAGGCTCTAAAAGGTGAATAACTATAGAACATATGATCTCCAGATTTATATAAGATCTTAGATGAAGGAGAGCTTTGTATCTCACAAGTTCTTGAACTATAACCAGTGCACTTACTCTGGTTTCATCTGGGACATGGTGGTGGTGATGAGGCTTCCCCAGTCTCCTCCTTGCAGATAGAAGTCACTGAATCCCAGTCTCAGCATCAGCTTGTAGAAGATTCGTGCTGCACCAACGGCGTTAAAACCTGCGCAGGGAAATTTAGGATTTACAGTTGTGCTTTCCTGCAACTAAAACAGTGTAAGCAGAATCCCCAATCACTCTCCATCAATTTATTTAGGAAAAAGCCCTAGATAGCTGTACAGATTTGATATCTGAATCAGTCTGTTGCCTCAATTTACAATTCCAGATAAGACCTCATCTTTACCCAGAGAAAGAACTCACCCTTCTTATGTGATGCCTCTGAGAAGCCATATCCAGGAATAGAGGGACAGATCACCTCAAATGTAAAGCTTGGGTCCAAGCCATGCTTTCCTGGCTCAGTCAGAAGTGGAATAATCCGATAGAATTCATAAAATGAACCCGGCCAGCCATGAACCATCAGCAGAGGAATGGCTTTCTGTCCAGCGGGGAGGTTTGGAGGCTTGACATGGATGAAATGAATGTTCAGTCCTACAGAGAACACATAAAACTGCATAAAACAGAGGCGCAACCAGGGAAAAGTATTTTTGAAAATACTGGAGCATGAAGTCACCGGCATCCCTTAACGTAGACTTGCCCCATCTGTACACTTTATTTTTTATCATCTGAATACTTTATTACTTTTAGTAAAAGATTTACGTTCAAATTTGCCATTAGTTAAAAATGCCGTTCTGAGCTCCATCATGTCATGTACATCCTGGGCAAGGATGACATGGCCACATGGCTACCAGGAGCATTGTGGGAGTTTTATATTATTTGAGTCTATTGGGTTTTTTTAACAGTAGGGAAACCTACCCCTACATTGTTTAACATTTATTTATTGCTTTATACAGTATAGGCCCTTCTTTGTTCACTCTTACGTATTATCCTTTTCTAGTGAGCCCATGGCTCTTCCTTTTATAATGTACAAAGGTTGAAGACTTCATATTTTTAGCCGCATTTCTACATTTCTTTATCTTTACAAAGTTAGAAGAATATATCCTCTAATAATAGACAATGATAGGAACACACCTTCAATGTTGGTGGTGTAGTGGGGGTATCTGTTGATAATTTCAACCTGTTTGCCCCAATCAAACGTGTTCCTCCAGTATGAGACCACCTTCTTCAATGTTTCGCTATTCATCCCATAATGGAACTGGGAGTCCTCCAAAGGGGAGAAGTAGCGGGTGCGGTCCAGACGATCATGAAAGTCCTGGAATAAGAAAATAACAAATACATTAGTATTCATGTAATTCAATTTCCTTTTTTTTTTCTGCGTTTCAATAATTTTTATTGAAAATTTACATAAGAAATATACAAAGTACACAAGAGAAAGAAGAAACAAAAGGGCAAACAAAGAAAGAAAAAAAGGAAAGTAGTAGGATCTTACAGAGTTAAAGGAATCAACATGACCTAGGTAGACCTGATGCCTACCCTCCCATCTTCCATAAACTCTATCCCTCTTATAAATAAGACCAACACACTGTTATTGGAGAAAATTGGCCGTTAGGCCATTTATTTAAAACAACCGATTTATAAACATTACAATCAATACAACAAATGTTTGTTTTGGCGAGTAGTAATCCCAGGAGGCCCCTTAAACCTTTTATATATATATATCACCACACACCCAGCCGCAATACGCCGGCTCGGGTAACCACCTTTCTCCAGTTAACCTATGTAACTGGGACCAAACCATTGAGGACTCCATACCTCCGATGGATCCTTCCCACCAAACCGAATTAACAGGCCTCCTGAGACCACGCCGCCACGCTTGCTCCAAACACAACCTAAATTAGGGAGGGAGGGTGGGGGTTCACTGCTCTTCCCGCTCTGACCTGTGAAGCCCGCCCCAGCCTAATATATCTAACCCGCCCCCTTTTTCCTGTACCTCCCCTATTCTGCCTTAACTCCTGGTATGCCCAGGCCCCCATGTCATGCGGCCCCTGCGCCTATTCTTTTTTCTATTGCTGCGGGCCCTTCTTGACCTAGGTAGACCTGATGCCTACCCTCCCATCTTCCATAAACTCTATCCCTCTTATAAATAAGACCAACACACTGTTATTGGAGAAAATTGGCCGTTAGGCCATTTATTTAAAACAACCGATTTATAAACATTACAATCAATACAACAAATGTTTGTTTTGGCGAGTAGTAATCCCAGGAGGCCCCTTAAACCTTTTATATATATATATCACCACACACCCAGCCGCAATACGCCGGCTCGGGTAACCACCTTTCTCCAGTTAACCTATGTAACTGGGACCAAACCATTGAGGACTCCATACCTCCGATGGATCCTTCCCACCAAACCGAATTAACAGGCCTCCTGAGACCACGCCACCGCTCGCGGGCGTAAAGCCTTACGCCCGTGAGCCCCACCACGCCCGCAGGGCCCTATTAACACCGTCCTGTAACCCAAGGCTCCAAAGGTCAATACCCACCGCATTCAAATGCACTCCATCCCCCCTGAGATAACGCCATGTGTCTGACTCCAACTCTGTGTGCCTAACTACAAAACCCCCATTCCGTGAAACAAAACAGCCAACTTCCTTGTTAACTTTCACCCTGGCCTTGTTGATTTTGGACACTGACCTGGCAAAACGCCATGACGAACGTGCGACTATGTCCGACCATATGAATATGGTCCCCGGAAAATTAGCCTGAAGGCGTAGAAAATCAAATTTAACATCCCGTATTAAGTGTCTCATAGAGCGCACCCCCAAATCGTTACCACCCGCATGTACAACTAGTATATCCGGGGCTCTGTCCAAGGCGGCAAATTTCTCAAACTCAGGCAACACTCGACACCCTAGCAGACCCGGCATCCCAATCCACCTAACTGTCGCCTTATCCCTGGACAAGCCCAGCTGGCGACCATTCGGTCGCACATCCGCTCTCTTTGCTCCCCAAAACACATAAGAGTGCCCTAGTACCCAGACCAAGGCCGGTTCACCATCTGTAAAAGAACATAATAACACAATAACCACCCATTCTACCGCAAAACTGGCAGCACAAAATAGAACGACCCCACCTAAATACCCACAATAAGCTGTGGTCGTACATATAACCGGAAACGGTTCGACTCCCACCTACCTATACGCTTAACCACGGCAGCATCCAATCCCCACCTGGCTGCCTCCGTGGCAGCCTCGATGCGGAAGGAGTGTGACGAAAATTCATTTTGCGGGAGGCCCTCAGCCCCCAAACATCGTCTAAATACTGTAGTGAACTGATAAACTGACAACGACTTGCCATTCCCATGGATAAATAATGATCCACCACCCCTTGGGCGACCCTCCAAGTACTCCCGTATTGCCGAAACCGGGCACACATGGGAACCCCTAACACTGAACAAACAAACCCTAACCCCTCTTCCAACCTGATCTGTTTTAGACCGTCTAATCCTGACCACCACCGACCCCTCTTCTAACGTGACATCGTCCACCTGCAGCCCACCTTGCACCGTTGTGCTACGACTAACCAGTTCCCCCACCCGGAAGGCTCCAAAGAAAGCTAAACTAAACGCGGTGCGAAACAATAAAGCCTCATAGTCCGAGGAGCAAACTGTCCGAACTCTGTACCCCAAGCGCTGAAGGATAGCGAAGGTGACCGGTCTGCGACTGTCAGGCTTGCCTGACCCTCTTCTATACCCCTTAACCGCCTGTCGAACTCGGAACCCTTTTGTAATATCCCGAAACCCATACAGCTTGCTCCAAAAGGCAATGCCAGCCAGCTTGCGATTAAGTGAAGACACAGAAGTTTTCTGTGCAAAATTCCTACCGATCAAGTATAAAATTACAGATTCCGCCCCTGCACTATCCGCGCTCTCACCCGTCTCTCTTAGCAGACTATTCCATTCCGACCATGCTGC
>BLSH010440597.1:229937-246476 GCA_018402905.1 Glandirana rugosa
CGTCCAGACCCCGACAGAGAACCTGCAAAGAGACAGCCCCAGACCTGCAAAGAGACAGCCCCAGACCTGCAAAGAGACAGCCCCAGACCTGCAAAGAGACAGTCCCAGACCTGCAAATGGACAGCCCAGACCTGCAAATAGACAGCCCAGACCTGCAAATAGAGAGCCTCACCTCCTTGTTGTGGCCATTATATTCTGTCCAAGTGTCCATGCATCTTCAAGGCAATCCCGCCTTCCCCTGGACTACATCCCCCATAATTCTTTGCAGTACAGGAGGGAGGGGAGGGAGGAACACTGTGCTCTGTTTCCCTCCCCTAACCTCTGTACTGCGGGGAGAGTGCAGGGAGGAGGGAGGAGGGGGCTGACATAGGAGAGGGGAGAGATGCAGTGAGAGGGACTGTGCTCAGAACAGCAGGCAGCTTCCCGGAGGGCGGCGGCTGTGAGATGAGAAGAGCCGCTCTGTCCTGTGAATGAAACTCAGAGGAGGAGGAGCGGCTTCAGCCTGTGTGCTGTTTGTAGCATCGCCGCTCCTCCTCCTCTGAGTATCAATGACAGGACAGGGCGGCTCTTCTCATCTCACAGCCGCCTCCCTTCAGGAAGCTGCTGACTCTGATGGGGCCCCATGAGCACTTGGGGCCCCTGGGTTGTGCCCGCTCAGAAAGACGGCCCTGGTCCTTAAGACACCTTTCACACCAGAAAGCTTTTCAGGCGCTTTTGCGCTAAAAATAATGACTGTAAAGCGCCTGAAACCCCCCCCCCCCATCCACCCCAGTGTGAAAGCTCGAGTGCTCTCACACTGGGACGGTGCGCTTGCGGGACAGTAAAAAAAAAAAGTCCTTCAAGCCGCATCTTTTGGGCAGTGTGGGAGCGGTGTATTCACCACTCCTCCACATTGAAATGAATGGGCAGCGCTTCCAATGCGGCTGAAAACCGATTCGGGAACACCGCTAACCAGCACTTTCAACCCCTTTTTAACCCCTTCTGGGGGGTTAAAAGCGCATTGCTGTCGCCAGATTTGCGGTAAAGCGCCGCAAATTAGCTGTGTTTTACAGCTAACGCTCGGACGGCCCTGGTGTGAAAGGGGTCTAACTGATTTCCTGTGTCCCACATCTGCAACCATTACTAGGCCAAGCAAAGGTGTCTCCCCCTCCCCCACCAGTGCCATTTCCATTATAGGGAATAAATAATAATTGTCAAGTTCAACGATGAGAGACACCTTTATAATGGGAGACTACTGCAGAACATATACATTCATTGTGGGAGGGGCAGAGACACAAACTATTTGCAGAAATGTTACCATTGTGGGAGGGGCAGAGACACAAACCACTGCAGGAAATCTCTCCATTGTGGGAGGGGCAAAGACACAAACTACTGCAGGAAATATCACCATTGTGGGAGGGGCAAAGACACAAACTACTGCAGGGAATCTCACCATTGTGGGAGGGGCAGAGACACAAACTACTGCAGGAAATCTCACCATTGTGGGAGGGGCAAAGACACAAACTACTGCAGGAAATCTCACCATTGTGGGAGGGGCAGAGACACAAACTACTGCAGGAAATCTCACCATTGTGGGAGGGGCAGAGACACAAACTACTGCAGGAAAGCTCACCATTGTGGGAGGGGCAGAGACACAAACTACTGCAGGAAATATCTCCATTGTGGGAGGGGCAGAGACACAAACTACTGCAGGAAATCTCACCTTTGTGGGAGGGGCAGAGACACAAACTACTGCAGGAAATCTCTCCATTGTGGGAGGGGCAGAGACACAAACTACTGCAGGAAATCTCACATTTGTGGGAGGGGCAGAGACACAAACTACTGCAGGAAATCTCACCATTGTGGGAGGGGCAGAGACACAAACTACTGCAGGAAAGCTCACCATTGTGGGAGGGGCAGAGACACAAACTACTGATCAGATCAGATCTGAGCTTTCAGTCAGCCAAAACAATGAAAAAGAACTTCTGTCAAGTTATCGTCGATTACAATACTTTGCACTGACTTCCTGTCTTATGAAGCCAATAAAGCCATTTTCGGTTAGGTGTTCCATTTATTACCTTTATAACATCTTCAGATGCCACCACCTTGAATGGATTGATTCTGGTGTCCTCACTCTCGGTGGGTTTCTCTCCATGTCCCCACCATCCATCCCCCATGTCTATAGTCTTCCTTTGGCGTCCACATAATAGCCAGCAAAGTGCAGCACCACCGATCCCAACTGGAACCAGAGCGCTGTACGGCCAGTGCTCATTGAAGGCCGACCTATAAAAAGGAGCACAGTGACATCATTTACATACTGTAAAACTGTATAAAACATCAATCCAGTTGGCATCGCCTACTATGAAAGGAGAAACGGACAGTTTAGGGGGACATGGAGAATAGATTTTATGCAAAAGGTTTTATGGATTTTAAGAAAGAGTACCAGCAGGGACAAGTTCCCCATTCCATGAATGTAAGAAGGATAAGATGATGAAGATGAGATGCCAAAAATATAATGCGAGTCCAGTAAATCTCTATTGAATATGAGATGAAGTCAGAAGAAAAAGCCAACATGTTTAGGGGAGTCACTCCTCCTTCATTGGGGATTAAATTCCCACAGTAAAATAGGGAGAATTCCTGTCAACATATTGTAAGGTTAAGGGATAAAGTCTAACTGCTTGACCAGCAACCCGAACAAGCACCACTTTATCCCTTTACTTTACAATATGTTGTCCAGTATTCATCCTATTTACTGTCACCATTTAAGCCCTGATGAAGGGGGGTGTTGAGCCCTTGAAATGCGTTTTTTTTTATGTGCAATAAAGGCTCACATTGTATCTTTGGCACTCTTCTCCTTCTTACATTCTTTAGATGCGTGGTTCCCAACCTCAGTTCCCAAGTACCCTCCCAACAGGCCATTTTTAGCTATTTCCCTTAGATAAAATAGCTGTCATAAATACAAGCCATTGATATAAAGCGTTTAAGCACAATGAAGGAAATCCTGAAAACATGACCTGTTGAGGGTCTTGAGGACTGAGGTTAGAGTCCACTGCTTTAGAGTATTCCAGGGGCCCACCAAGGTTACTTGGGCTAGCAGAGAACTGATTTCAAAAATTTAGACCCAAAGTCATGTAGCCCCCTGTTCCTAAAATTGGGGCTATAATGTAAATGTTGTTTTTGGCGGAGCTGTAGACAGCCCAGACTGATTATACGGTTTAACTGTTTCTGCTCTAATCTCAATTGAGTTGTGCATTTCTCACTGTTGCCAGTAGGTGTCACTGTTGCCACAGGCCAGTATATGAAGTACAACTAGGTTGAGCTATGGATAATTCTTCTTCTTCCAGAACAGCCCAGTAGGAGGTTCCTAGCCACTGTGCATTCTGGGAAGGAGGTATTTATTTGGGCTGGACCATGTACTCGCTCTCTTACTCCGGGCCCTCCTGGCCTGAGGATGTTCTGTTGTGAGCTCTGCAAGTAGGCCCAGAAGCCTGTCTGAGGCCTACTATTTCTGAGGTGGTCCTTATGCTGTCTTGCCTGTGTGGGAGAGGCCAAGCCAAGCTGAGAAGATCCAGGGGAGGACCCTTGCTGGAGAGAGCCAGGATGAAGGCTGGTCTCTCAAGAGGGCCTGGCGACTCATTTGGAGGATGCACATATATCTAAAAAACTGTGCTTACAGTGTTGCCAGATGGCTTAAAGGTTCTGACACTGTGAAGCTGAATCCTAGTCTACAATCTAAACAGTGGTAACTAGCTCCTGGCTGCAAAGTCTGTAAGAGAGGACTATCCAGGATTCCTCTGGTTGCTAGGTCTGTGAGAGAGGCCTATCCAGGCGTTCTACTGGCTGCTAAGTCTGAGAGAGGCTGGTCCAGGAATCCTACCGGCTGCTAGGTCTGTGTGAGAGGCCTATGCAGGTATTACTTCTACTAATTATTTCAAGTTATACATTAAAACATTAAAAATATCTAAAGTGACTGGCGCCCAAGTTCTGTTCTAAACCCCCCATTATAGCCATGGATTCAGGCCTGAGAAGAGAGGTCAGTCCTCCCTGTCTCTGGTAGTCACCATTAGGCTCCAGGAAAGACGGGGTAGGCGCTACAGTCGTATTCCTCTTGTTTTAGGGCCAGCCCTCCACCAGCACATCTATTATAGTTCTCTTGTGACTGATGCAGGGATTTTAAACCGCCAGGTATTTGTTGATTTCTCACTTTTGTGTGTGTGGTGTCAGTCATAGAATAATCAGTAATAATATTTAAAGGGAATTCCAGAGAATCAGCTAAATGCACAGATGAAATACATATGTGGGAGATACCTTTGTATTTCTGTCCATCCAGCCCTGAGATTTACACAGCTCTGCCAAATGGCACAGCTAGATTGAAGACCTGATATTTCTTTTCAGTAACCCTTACTGGTCTTCTCTCTCCCAGCCTGTGACTGAATAAAAAAAAAAAGAAGAAGCAGCAGGGTCATGAGCTCAACTCTGTCACTCTGCTCTCTCCTCCTATCAGCATGCACCTTGCTGTGCAGCACAACTGGTTGGCTCCTTGTGCTGCTTCTCCCTCACCAAGCTGGGCATCTGACTTTTCTCTGTTGCAGTTAGGCAATACAGTCTGGTCACCTCCCCACCCGCAGCCTGTGACTGGACAGTGAAGGCATAGCAACAGGCTGTTATGGTCATCTCCCTGCTCGTCCTCCAGTTAGCACATGTGAATGCGCCTACCTCCCCCAACCTGAGTGCTGCTGTACAGGGATCACAAGAAGCTCAACACTCTCTTTATAATATATACATACACACACACTATATATATATATATATATATATATATATATATATATATATATATATATATATATTCATGCACACTGCTGCCTCTAAACGGACATTTAGAGGCATTTGGGCGTTTTTTTTTCAAGCTCCCCCTGAACTCATCTAATTTGATCATATCAGTACTGTGACGGTATGCGAGGCGAAGTGGTAGACGGACGCTACTCGTCGCCTTGTATGCGTTCATGTGGACTGGATTAAACAGAGTCTGGTCCTGATTTTGCCAGCCACCATGGCAGGGCTGATTCCGGTCCAGAGTTTGTGGTCCACTAGAGTCCACCAGCAGGTGGCTTAAATTACCAGGAAGAGATCTCACTAGAGCTCTGACCTGGAACTCAGAGGGGAATCTGAGGGAGCTCTGTGTCTGTTTGGACCTTAAAAGACAAGGTTTGCATTGTAGGTTATGTGGGTGTTGGGGGCCAACCCCACACCGTATAGTGAGGAAACTATACTGTTTAGTTTAGTGCCAGACGGCAAGGATTTTCTGTTTTGTTTGTTTTTACTTTGCAAATCTTTTACCAATAAACCTAGCAAGCCGCCAGATTTTAAAGAAAGTTGCCTGCACACTGACTATTTTCCTCAGGAAAGTTGATCCCAACGAGCTAATCTCCCACATGTGGTGGAGTTCAGCGGGCATCTTTCCAAGATGGAGGAAATGCTGAAGGCCCTGGTTCAAGCCAATGCAGCTCAGCGGGAAACCAACTGCCAGGTCGCAGAGGCGCTGCAGCACAACAGGCAGCTCAGCAGGCGACCAACCTCTGGGTTGCAAAGGCCACTGCAGCACAGTGAGAGGAAAGTCCCCAGGCTATCGCAGCACAATAGCAGATGAACCAACAGTTTGCGGAGGCCCTGCTGGAATTAAAGAAGGGGCCCGCACCTCCGGTGACAGTGGAACCAAAGTTGGTACGTGCCTTTTACCACATGCAGAAGATGACACCTGCGGATGACGTGGAGGCATATCTCACGACTTTTGAAAGAGTCGCTCCTCGGGAATGATGGCCAAAAGAACCGTTGAGCGGGACTGTTAGCACCATTCTTGACCGGTGAACCCCAGAAAGCCTACTTTGATCTGGAATCAGATAAGGCCCAGGACTATGAGACTCTAAAGGCAAAGATACTCGCACACCTAGGGGTCACCATGGCAGTCCGAGCCCAACGGGGTGCATCAGTGGACCTACCACACCAACAAGCCACCACGCTCGCAGATGTTCAACCTGGTCCACCTCACCAGGAAGTGGCTACAGCCAGAGACTTTGCCAGGTCCCCAGATTGTGGAGCGTGTGGTCATGGACCGCTATTTGCATGCACTCCCTGCTGCTTTGAGGAAATGGGTCAGTCATGATATCCCAAAACCGCCAACCAACTTGTGGACCTCGTGGAGAGATACATTGCTGCTGAGGACCTGTTGCACCCATCTGCGCCCCACTCCAATGTATCTAGTGGTGAAAGATCGCCCGGCGGACCCGGTAAGACTGTTCCAAGGTTCAGGGGCGTGGGGAAATTTAACAAGATTGCTACAGTTAAAGAGACTGTGAGCTCAAGACCTGGAGAGTGCCCAAAGAAGCCAGGAAGGTCTTGGGGACCCTGGAAAGGACTGGGTATAGAGCACATACAGTGCTACTGATGCCATGCATTAGGCTATATTGCTGCCAATTGTCCCCTGAATGATGAACCCATGCAGTGTGATTATACTTATGTAAATAGACGCCTTTCTCTTTTTGCACAGGTTGCATATAAAGCATCATGTTCAAATCGCATGGAGAAGCAAATGTGTGTGATTTTTGTTGATGGAAATCCAGTCACTGCACTGCTTGACTCTGGTAGTGTGGCAACGTTGGTAAAAAGCATAAATCCTGCAAGGTTACACCCTAGCACTGTCGGGGTCATTTGCATCCATGGGGACCCTCGTGACTACCAGACAGCGGTGGTTGAGATTGACACCCTTTGGCGTAGTGTGACTCATTCAGTGGGGGTGGTACCTTCACTGCTATAAGACGCCCTGGTGGGCAGGGATTTTCCCCATTTTTGGAGGTTATAGGAAGGCACAGGGAGGCTGGAGGATAGAGCTCCCCCTGCTGTAGAAGCATGGGAACTCTCACCCGACCCTTTTTGCCAAAGGGAAGGGGAGACGGGTGGCAGGACCGAGTTGGGAGACCCTCTTCCTTTTCCTGTACTGGCTGGAGAGTCGGAGGAGCTGGAAGATAGCTCCCAGCTGGGGGCTAATGACCCAGAAAATGTCTCTGACCTTGAGTGAGAGTGAACAGAATGTAGTACCTGACTTAGAGGTCAGGAGAGAGGACTTCTGTACAGAGCAACTAAGGGATGTCAATCTCCTTAGAGCCAGAGAAAACGTGAAGGTGATGGATGAGGAACCTGTGAACCCTAATTGGGGAGTGTCTTTTCCCCACATGGCTCTTAAAATAATTTGTTGTATCAGGTGTTGAAACGAGGGGAGGACGAGGTGGAACAGCTAGTGGTTCCCAAACTCTTTTGCAGGATGGTGCTAGATCTAGCCCATGGACATGTAATGGGGGGACATCTGGGTATAGATAAGACCAGGGAGAGAATAACCCAGAGATTCTTCTGGCCCAGGCTGCAGGCAGATTGGGGAACACCTCCACTAAGACTATCGCAAGGGAGTTGGTCCAGGTGTTTAGGCGGATGGTGATCCCTAAAGTGGTCCTAACGGATCAGGGCACCCAGTTTATGTCCCGTGTAACCAAGGAATTGTGCAGGTTGTATAAAATCTCTCATCTCCGTACCTCGGTCTACCACCTCCAAACGGATGGACTTGGAGAGGTTTGCTCAAAAGCATGTTGAAAAAGGCAGTGGAAAAAGATGGGAGAGATTGGGATATGTTGCTCCCGTACCTCATGTTTGCCATACGAGAGGTTCCGCAAGCGTCTATGGGAATTCCCCCTTTGAACTCTTGTATGGTAGACATCCCAGGGGGCTTCTAGATGTCGCAATAGAGACGTGGGAAGGAGAGGCCACCCCATATAGCAGCGTCATCAAGCATATTTCCTTGATGCAGGATCGAATCGCAGCAGTCCTGCCCCTGGTGTGAGAACATATGGAGCGAGCCCAGGAAGCTCAGAGAAGGGTTTATAATCGCGGTGCCAAAACCCGGACTTTCAACCCCAGAGACAGAGTGATGGTGCTGTCCCCACAGTTGAAAGTAAATTCCTAGCAAAGTGGCAGGGTCCCTTTGAGAATAGGGAAAGAGGGAAGTGAACTACAAAGTTTACCAGCCTGGGAAATGGACACCCAAGCAAATTTACCATGTGTATCTCCTAAAACCGTGGAAAGACAGACTTTATTGGCAGTGCCCACTCCTCAAGAAGACAGGCTATCCATGACTCCGGACGTCACCCCATAACCTTGTCACTGATGCAACAAAATGACATTAAGGAATTCATTAGTAAAAATAGAGATTTTTTTCTCTCCCCTACCCGGACTGACCACCGAACTACAACATGACATAGCTACGGAACCAGGGGTCCGCGCAAAGGTAAAACCCTACCGAATACCTGAGGCTAGATGGGAGGTGGTGGCGAAGGAAATAAAAACCATGTTGGAGTTAGAAGTGATAGAGCGCCTGGTCAAGCCCAATAGTGCTGGTCCAAAAGCCAGATGGCACTATCAGGTTCTGTCATGATTTTCGGAAGCTGAATAATGTGTTTAAGTTTGACAGATACCCCATGCCGTGGGTAGACAAACTTGTGGACAGGTTGGGAGGTGTAACAACCCTACACCTAACTAAGGGCTACTGGCAGATCCCTTTAACAGAGTCAGCAAAGGAAAAAACAGCCTTTTTTACCCCCGAGGGGTCCTTCTAGTACAAGTGAATGCTGTTTGGTCTGCATTGGGCCCCTGCATCCTTCCAGAGAATGATGGACAAAACCCTGAGGCTGCATCACCCCTATGCAGCCACCTATTTGGATGATGTCCAGTCCAGATTGGGAAACACATGGTCATAGATTCTCTGAGGGTAACAGCCAACCCAAAAAAGTGTGCCATAAGCCAGGAGGAGGCCAAATACCTTGGGTATGTTATTGGTCAGCGACGGATCAAGCCCCAGACCAACAAGATCGAGGCAATTCAAAAGTGGCCCCAACCAGTGAATAAAAAACAGGTTTGTGCCTTCCTGGGGACTACAGGGTATTACAAACGGTTCATGCCTGACTTTACCACCATTGCCGTCCCTCTGACCGATCTGACGAAGGGTACGGGGTTGGGCATGGTTAAGTGGAATCCCGAAGCCGAGAAGGCATTCCAGAAGTTGAAGCAAGCCCTTTGTGTACAACCGATGCTTGTGACCCCGGACTTCACAAAGGAGTTTGTTGTGCAAACTGACACCTCTGAGGTGGGACTAGGTGCTCTTCTGTCCCAGATCAGAGATGGTGAGAAGCACCTGGTTGTCTACTTAAGCAGAAAGCTTAATAGGCATGAAAGGAACTATGCCATTGTAGAGAAGGAGTGCCTGGCTATCAAGAGGGCCTTAAAAGCGCTGAAGTACTACCTCTTAGGAAGGTCATTTAGGCTAGTCGACCATGCCCCCCTGAAGTGGATGTGTGACAATAGGAAGAAAAAATAGTCGGGTGACTAGGTGGCTCCTGGCCCTACAGCCATTTAAGTTCTCAGTGGAACCCCGGGCGGGAAGACTCCAGAACAATGCAGATATCCTCTCCCGGGTCCACTGTATGGTTGGGACAGTTGCTCAGCTGCAGGGGCTTCAGCAGATGGGGAGGATATGTGACGGTATGCGAGGCAAAGTGGTAGACGGACGCTTCCTGTCGCCTCGTATGCGTTCATGGGGACTGTATTAAACAGAGTGCGGTCCGGATATTGCCAGCCACCATGGCAGGGCTGGTTCCGGTCCGGAGTTTGTTGTCCACTGAAGTCCACCAGCAGGTGGCTTAAATTACCAGGAAGAGATCTCACTAGAGCTCTGACCTGGAACTCAGAGGGGTCATCTGAGGGAGCTCTGTGTCAGTTTGGACTTTAAAAGACAAGGTTTGCATTGTGGCTTATGTTTTGTGGGGGTCGGGGGCCAGCCCCACACCGTATAGTGAGAAAATTATACGGATTAGTTTAGCGCCAGACAGCAAGGACTTATTTTCTGTTTTGTTTGTTTTTACTCTGCAAATCTTTTACCAATAAACCCGGCAAGCCTCCAGATTTTAAAGAAAGTTGCCTGCACGCTGACCATTTTCCTCAGGAAAGTTGATCCCCACGAGCTAATCTCCCACAGTACATATACACAGGGTCCTTTCCAGGCAGTTGAGTTTAGAGGCTTTTTTTGGAAAGCAAAAAAATGCTTTCAGACGGAAGTTCAGAGGCATTTGAAACGCCAAATGCCTTTAACAGCTTATAAATGCGCCTAAACTCTTAACTCGCGTTTAGCAGCGTTTAGTTTAGAGCCGTTTCTCATTTTAAAAATAGTTTCTAGACGCAAACGCGGCAAAATGCAGCTAAATGGCCGTTTTAAGCATCGGTTTCTAGCTGTCAAAAAAAAAATAAAAAATCAATCATTCAGGGGAGGTTGAAAAAGCATCCCATGTACGTGAAGGAAACCCACAGACTGCAATATAACAAGTGGATCTGCCTGTAGAGGGTTACATTGTCTTCCCTCTTACCTGCCATTCTCAAGGACTTGTCTCCACATGTTGCCTTCCTGGTCTGATGGGACTTTACCCTGTGGCTGTCTGGGTAATAGAGCGTCAGCCTCTCGTCTCTCCGCCTCTGTGTGTAAGACAAAGGAGAAATAGAACAATAAACTGAAAATAACGATAACCCCGAGAGAGAGCTCACATCACACAAATACAGATGATGTATAACACACAACAGATACACTTCTGTTCTGTTACAGTGGGTTAAACGCTACACGCTTGTTGTTGCCTCCCTGTTCCTCCTCCGGGATAACACCCATCCATGTGACAGCACTTGGCAATTGCAGGGGTTAACGCCTTTCACGCCAATAGAATACAAACATTAGGCTTATTTAAAAGGGCCAGTCCACCTAAATTCCTAAAAACTGCTGGTGAGTTTGTTTATGAGATCTCTGCACTGTATTCCTTCGATTGCACACCTGCTGTGCCCATTATGAGGAGTTCCCACTGTCCCTGCACTACGTTCCCAGGTCTGGACACCTGCTGTGCCCATTATGAGGAGTTCCCACTGTCCCTGCACTACGTTCCCAGGTCTGGACACCTGCTGTGCCCATTATGAGGGGTTCCCACCATCCCTGTGCTGAGTTACCAGGTCTGTACCACTGCGGTGCCCATTATGAGGAGTTCCCACTGTCCCTGCACTACGTTCCCAGGTCTGTACCACTGTGGTGCCCATTATGAGGGGTTCCCACCATCCCTGTGCTGAGTTACCAGGTCTGTACCTCTGCGATGCCCATTATGAGGGGTTCCCACCATCCCTGCGCGGAGTTCCCAAATCTGTACATCTGCTGTGCCCATTATGAGGGGACCTCACCATCCCTGTGCTGAGTTCCCAAGTCTGCACACCTGCTGTGCCCATTATGAGGGGATCTCACCATCTCTGTGCTGAGTTCCCAGATCTGTACACCTGCTGTGCCCATTTTGAGAGGTTCCCACCATCCCTGTGCTGAGGTCCCAGGTCTGTACACCTGCTGTGCCCAGTATGAAGAGTTCCCACCATCCCTGTGCAGAGTTCCCAGATCTTTACATCTGCTGTGCCCATTATGAGGGGATCTCACCATCCCTGTGCTGAGTTCCTGGGTCTGTACACCTGCTGTGCCCATTATGAGGAGTTCCCTCTATCCCTATGCTGAGTTCCTGGATCTGTGCACCTGCTGTGCCAATTATGGGGGGTTCCCACTGTCCTTGCACAGAGTTCCCAGGTCTGCACACCTGCTGTGCCCATTACGAGGGGTTCCCACCATCTTTGTGCTGAGTTCCTGGACCTGTACTCCTGCTGTGCCCATTATGAGAAGTCCTGGGTCTGCACACCTGCTGTGCCCATTATGAGGGGATCACACCCTCTCTGTGCTGAGTTCCTTGGTCTGTACACCTGCTGTGCCAATTATGAGGGGTTTACACCATCCCTGTGCTGAGTTCCTTGGTCTGCACACATGCTGTGCCCATTATGCAGGGTTCCCACCATTATCTGGATCTTCACCTAGGTGAGATCTGTCACCAGGATGGGCAAGGTTGGTCTCATGTCCCAAACCGATAGACATAAAAGTCACACTCCATGACTGTGACATGGGACCTCCAGTCTGTTGACAAGGGTGGTCACTACTGGGTTTGGGGCAGCCATGGACTGTGGTTGGCTGGAACTTTGGAACTTTGCATTGCTGGTCCCAGGGGTCATCCCTCTGCCCCAGGAGCTGCTAGTTTAACCACTTGTCTACCGGACACTTTCTTGCCTACCGGACACTTACTTCCTGCCCAGGCCAATTTTCAGCTTTCAGTGTTGTCACACTTTGAATGACAATTGTGTGGTCATGCAACACTGTACCCATATGACATTTTTAGCATTTTTTCACACAAATAGCGCTTTCTTTTGGTGGTATTTAATCAACCCTGGGTTTTCTAATTTTTGCTAAATAAACAAAAAAGACTGAAAATTTTTAAAAAACGTTTGTTATAAAATGTTGCAAACAGGTAATATTTCTCCTTTACTGATGTGTGCTGATGAGGCGGCACTGATAGGCTGCACTGATAGGCATTGATGAGGAGGCATTGATGAAGCTGCACTGATGGTCACCGATGGGTGGCACATATAGGTGCCACTGATTGGCAGCACTAAAGGGCACATATAGGTGCCACTGATTGGCAGCACTAAAGGGCACTGATAGGCAGCACTGGTGGGCACAGATAGGTGGCACTGATGGGCAGTAATTGGCAGCACTGATCGGCTTTGATTGGCGACACTGGTGGCCACTGATAGGCAGCACTGGTGGGCATTGTTGGGACTGCACTGATAATTAGTGCCCTGATTATCAGTGTAGCTGTCCGTTTCACACAAGCCAGTTACCAGCTCTCCTCTCCTTATGCTGTCAGCATGAGGAAAGGAATGCCAATAACAGGCTTGTGTTTACATTTTGATTAGCTGTGATTGAACACAGCTGATCACATAGTAAAGAACCACTGTGATCCTAAGGACACAACAATCACAGAGTGCGCCACTGTGGCACGGGAAGTGGAGTCATGGGAGGACATCAGATGACACCCTCCCAGCAATGTGCAACCGCGTTGTAGCCATTATTCAGCTATAGCGCAGTTGGAAACTGGTTAATGGTGGCCTGGATGTGCTTTTAATTTCAGATCTGCCACAGTTATTGCTTACATGCCCAAAACGACCACACTGCCAGCACTTCCCCTGGGTCCCTTTGTAGTGGATTCTCACCCATAGATGGAGAGGCCAAATCCCATTTGAGTGTGGACCCCTGCTGTTTCAGAGAAGCCACATCCAAGGCAAGTTCCCTTAGTGCTGTCTGTATGGCGGACAAGAGGTGAGGGAGCCAAGGCCTCTTCTTTCATTTGCAACAGATCATACTTTTTAGTTACCGCCACAGTCGCATCTTCCTGTTCTTGTGCAACTGCGTCTATCACGATGTCATGGAAAGAGGTAACGGGTTGTATTCTGATTCACTCCTGCAGGGCCTCCTGACTGGGCCTGGCTTCAGTCCTGCCACAAACTGGCCCCTCAGTATGTTGCCCGATTTCTGCACAGCCACGTGCATCCTTCTTTCCCAGCTATTTCCAGAGGTGCTGGGGCGCTATCCCTGGTGTCTTCGAAGAATCAGTGCCTCAGCTCCGGGACCTTTATGAACAGGCCCTCTAGGTGTGTCATGATTTGCTCCAGTGTGGCCATCAGGTTCATCCTCTCGTAATCAACATCATTTTTGGAGAAGAGTAGGACAAACCACCCCTACACAGTTGTATTCAGTGTGGCCTCCCGGGGGGAAAGGGGAATGCCACACTGGAGCACAGTGTGTCCCGAACTGGCAGTGTCTGTCTTGAGGTGCGGAATGCGGCCTGGCTGGTCCAAGTCTAAGCAGGGAGATGGCCAGGAAAAGTGGTGGACCCCTAGTCTATCTGTACTCGTCTGGAACCTTTCCCTAATGCTATTATTGTCCCTGACAGATGGGTGACCTGTCCCTACACTGCCCAGATGCTAAATACGTGCCAACCTCAGGAGCCAGGGTCTTAAATAGACTCTGCCTGACCCAAGACGGCCACCAGAGTCACAAGGGCCATCAGCATCCAATTGGATTTCTGCCCCAGTGATCCAGGAAGCCATTGAGGAACCATGTTGCTCTTGACTACCTCTCCCGCTGCACCACTGCTGTGGTTGAGCGCCACCTGCAGTGGAGAAAATAGACTGCACCTGCCTACACTTACACCTGCTGTGCCCATTGTGAGAAGTTTCCTCTATCCCTGCTGGATTTTTGTTTTTCTTTGTTATGGAGAATGTAACAGGAGAAGACAGTGGGTGCCCGATGATAGGAGGGAACAGAGGAAATAGCTATGGAGGGGACATTTCGCCCCTGGATAGTGCATAATTTGGTGCAGCTCTGCATAGAAACCAATCAGCTTCCAGGTTTTAGTTTCATGGCTTAATTGAACAAGCTGAAGTTAGATGCTGATTGGCTACCATGCACAGCTGCACCAGATTCTGAGTGCTCCATTTTTAGTAAATCTCCCCATAATATGCCAGGCTGACTCCACCCACAACTATCACATTTGGAAGACCTGACACATCAATTACTAAAAAGATCCAGCATGCTGTAACTCATACCATTTCCTCAACTTCCAAGGTCGGATTCAATTTTAACATGTTTAATGCACTGTAATACAATGTAGAATATTAAAGTTTCAGGTGCAGTTATGTACATAGAGGGCAATTGTGGTTATAATACTTATTTTTATTGTTCATCTCATCAGAATAATAATATAATATATATATATATATATATATATATATATATATATATATATATATATATACACACATACATATACACACACACATACATACATACACACACACACACACCGTGTTCACAGAATCCAGACACACCACAATGTGTGATGTAACCAATCATAGCAAGTAATGATCAGCACTCTTAGGGGTCAAGTCCTGGAGAAAAAAAAGTGTGGGAACTCATCCAAGATTGGATGGGGCTTCTGCACCTTGCATGTGCCCCGGTGCTGCACAGAGAGGGGCATCACTGCTGACAGGAATAGTGACAGCCGCATTACTACTCCTGTCAGCCCAAAACCACGAGTGAGGAGGAGAGAGCCGGGAGGAGGCTGCTGTACATAGCTGGCAACAGTCCCCCTGATTAGCTGTGTGTGAGCTCCATCCTGGGGACTGAAGTCTTCCCAATGAGTCTTGCTGCCCAGTGCATTACAGCTCCTGACTCCTTTGCCCTCCTCCGAGAGCTCTGCACAGGCAACACAGCTCCTGGGGGGAGGGTTGGGGCATCCCTGCCAGAGAGAGAGAGATACAAGCTCATACCTCCCAACTTTCAGAGATGGGAATGAGGGACACCTATTAGCAAAAGTATGTAGGCATAGGACACACCCCCTGCCACGCCCCCTTAAAAGGAGAATTGTGCAAAAAAAAAAAAATTGGTTAAACCCACAAGTACTTTTTACCACTACTACTCCTTTATATTGGCGTTTGGAATTACCAAAGGCAGCAATTTAGACATTAGATTAAATATTTAGCACTGTACAACACTTTTTGATAGCTAAATAGTGCATTTTATATACAAATATACAGATCAGACCAAAATGAGGGACAAATGAGGAGCTGAGGGACAGAGGGACTTTGCTCGAAATCAGGGGGAGTTGGGAGCTATGCAAGCTGCCTGCATGGAGGGATGAGCTGAGCGGCTGTCTGGAGCACAATGTAATGCAGAAGAATCCAGCAGCCACAGAGATCTCTACAGAATGCAGGTCTGATATTAAAATAGAATTGAAAAGTTTTGTTGATTTCTTGTCAACATTTATAAAAGGTAACTCCACTTTTGTGGGAAAAAATATCAAATAAAGAAAAAATAATATAGCGCATATAACTGCGACACTAATCATATTGTAGATGAATGTAATTTAAAATGACCTTTCCTTTTCAATCTGCAGCCAATGTAATTTTATGAGAATGCATTGCAATATGGCTACCTGGAGTTGTTCTGTACACAGAGTGTGACCACTCCCCAGAAACATTTCCTGCTTGTGTGATTGGCTCACCAATTTTCCCAGAAGTCTGCACTAAGGCCTTGAGGAAGAGGTCAAGGCTTCGAAACGCGTCAGCGAGCCTGTATGGTATACCATCCACCAGGATGAGGCAGAAATGGATGTGCAGCCACTGTGTGTTGAAATGCTTTTAACCCAAACTCGTTTTGGGAGTATGTTTTTATGATTTTTTTTATTAATCTGTCGATTAAGGATAATGTGCTAGGCCGGTGCACCCTTGTGTGTTTTTTGTCTTTTTCTAGTGCGTCTGGACTTTCCCAGTCTATTAAGGGCAGCAAGGCGGCACACGTCACCATCCGAAGAGTCTAAGCATACAACTTGGATTATCATTTTGGGTGAAGCCCCCTCTCTTTAAGTGCAGGAATTATTTGTTATCTGGTTTCGTGTCACTTTATAAACCCGTGTGTCACGCATCATCTCCCCTCCCCCTGTGTCACGCATCATCTCCCCCTGTGTCACGCATCATCTCCCCCTGTGTCGCGCATCATCTCCCCCT
>BLSH010440597.1:261743-279064 GCA_018402905.1 Glandirana rugosa
CTCATTGAACCGACCGGAAGTGTCCCAGGACTGGAGTTGGTCTATCTTGTGGAAACCCTACTTAATCCCACCGCTGACACTCGGTCCGGGAGAGCAGGTGTAGTCACGGACTGGAGTCTCTACGCGTAGACCTTCTTACCAGTTTGTAAGGGTATCTGTGGGAGGATTTGGAACACCTGTCGGAACGGTCTTCTCAACTTCAACAATATCGACGTTTCCCACCCGGTTGAGTTATAACTTGGGATGTCTGAGTCTGACCTTATGGTAATTTCAAGTACACGAACATTTGGTAGAGGTCGATGCGCTTTCTTTTTTTCCTCTCTCCAGGTGACATCGCCAGCAAGTGTCCGGAGTTGAGGGAAATATTTGGCTAATGGAGGTCGGTACCATGTACCATCGGGAGATCAGCTTATAGTTTTTTTTCTTTCGCGTAGCTGGAGATGGTTTACAAGCACATGAACTTTAATGGTATTCCAGTCTGAGTCTGTAGGGTTCAATATTGAGTTGGCCCACCCTTTGCAGCTATAACAACTTCAACTCTTCTGGCAAGGCTGTCCACAAGGTTTAGGAGGGTGTCTATGGGAATGTTTGACCATTCTTCCAGATGCGCATCTCTGAGGTCAGGCACTGATGTGGACGAGAGGGCCTGGCTCACAGTCGCCACCCTAATTCATCCCAAAGGTGTTCTATCTGGTTGAGGTCAGGACCCTGTGAAGGCCAGCCAAGTTACTCCACCCCAAAAATCGCCCATGTCTTTATCGACCTTTCTTTGCGCAGTCATGTAAGGTCTTGGCATGCTGATGCCTTAAGGCGTTCCCTTCACTGGAACTATGGGGCCAAGCCCCACCCCTGGAAAACAACCACACACCATAATCCCCCCTCCACCAAATGATTTGGACCAGTGCACAAAGACATGGATGAGCGAGTTTGGGGTGGAGGAACTTGACTGGCCTGCACAGAGTCCTGACCTCAACCCAATAGAACACCTTTGGGATGAATTAAAGCGGAGAATGTGAGCCAGGCCTTCTCGTCCAACATCAGTGCCTAACCTCACAAATGCGCTTCAGGAAGAATGGTCAAACATTCCCATAGACACTCCTAAACCTTGTGGAAGAGTTGAAGCTGTTAAGGGTGGGCCAACTCAATATTGAACCCTACGGACTAAGACTGGGGTGCCATTAATGTTCACGTACGTGTTAAGGCAGGCGTACCAATACTTTTGGTAATATAGTGTACTATATGAGTTTAAGGGTGCGTTTATACTTGGGAATGCACTCGCACTGCGGTTAGATGTGAGAACCCTGGGGGGGGTTCCCCGTGATTAGCTGCAGGAGGCAGCTAATTTAGCGCAATGGAAGTCTGCCGGCTCCAGCCACTCGCATGTAAAATCGCTATGAAAAAAAAAATAAATACTGTTTTATTATACATATTTCTATGTTATTGGTACATTAAAATTCCCATATTTCTTTGTAATGTTTCTAAGGTGCGATGTGCGTCCGGAGAACATTCCCTAGAAGGGAGCGCTATCTGATAATCTGTATTATCTCCGGCCCGGTGGCCTGCCTGCACTTGTCTGACCTATTCATTGTCGGTTATTGATAGCTATGCTTTCCCCAGCCGGGCAAACAGGAAAATATCTCCATGTCACCTGCAGTAATAATGATGGTTTGGGATTTATTGCTTCCGTGTAACCCACAGTAATAACAATGATTTGGGATTTATTGTCTGCTCTGCTGAGCTGGAAATGGGCGCAGAAATATCTATTCACAAATAAAGACCAACTGTCACTTTATATGGACGAATATTTCCTTTTTTGTACACTTCCATTCAAACTGAGCGCCAAGATTTCTTATTACTCAGGGACCAATACATAAAAAAAATAATAAAGTGGACCTGTCATTACCTGTTTAAGTCTTCATGAATAAATCCCTAACATCTTACAATATATATCAACAGGATAATTTTCAGAAAAGCTCCACCTTTTATCATTAAAAAAAAGGCATCAGTGACTTTGCCTAGGCTGAGATGATGCCATCAATCTGCTGCAGGCAGGAGGAAGCATTTTCTCAGTCTCCTCTCCCTAATGCAGTGGTTCTCAACTCCGGTCCTCGGGCCCCCCCCCCAACAGGCCAGGTTTGCAGGATAACTGAAATACATCACAGGTGATAGAATTTTACTGCTCAGTGATTGCAGTATTCTAGTCTGCATCTCCCCAAGGTAATACTTAAAATCTGGCCTGTTGGGGGGGCCCGAGGACCGGATTTGAGAACCACTGCCCTAATGACATGGTAGATTATTTTGATTAGGATGATCAGATTTAAAAGTGGAAGTTCACCATGGAATTACTAGAAGAGCCATATGACTATGTGCTTTGATACATGCATTGCACTATGTTTGAATTCTGTCAACGCTCTAATAGTCCAGTAAAATCAGCACTGGAAAAGAATGGCCATTTAGCAGTGACACGCAGCTCATGGTGTCGCTCAGCCTTGCTTGGGTCTTTGGCAGCATCAGGGCACAGAGGAAGCATATTCAAGCCAGGCTTTGCAATTACAAAACAAAGATAGCAGAGCGACACCATGGGGTTGCATGGTGTCACTGGTTTATGGCTGGCATCTTCCAATGCTGATTGCTGGACAACTGCATACAGAAATCATGCATGGCGCTATGCATTTATATTGGTACATGTGTTATATGAATTTTTAATGTTTATAGCAGCCTTTCGTAAACCTTTTCAACACAGGGGAACCCTTGAAATAATTCTCCGGTCTCGAGGAACCCCTGCTAAAAATTAAAAATCTACAACTCATGATACATTAGTGTGATGGTCAATGGGAAGAATGCCCCTTACACTTGTGGTCATTGGGAAGAATCCCCCCTTACAGATAGATAAAAAGATCAATGATGTCATTGGGAATTTATCTGAGAGGTAGAAATTGACCATTGCTCAAGGAACCCCTAGCAACCTCCGGAGGAACCCTAGTTTATAGGGTAATCCTAGGATGAACTTACACATTTTATTGTTTGACTGACATAAGTTTTAACCAGCAGGGTCAGGTTCAGTGTAAAAAAAAAAAAAAAAAAAGTTTTTAAGGGGGTTTTTGATTATGATTCCAAGATATTTGATTTTGTTGACCCACTGAACTTGGTGTCTGATGGGGAGATTTTCGGTTGTGTTGGTCCAATGGGAAAGATAATAGAGTTATCTAGATAAAATTAGAGCGTGTGTCCCAACCACAAGGCCTGCAGGCTGAATTCAGCCCTCCAGGCCATTTCATGTGGTTTTCTGCACCTGTGGCACCCCTCTTGTCTCTGCCCCCACCTTGCCTAAGCAGTCAGCAGTAGAGAGATCATCATCCTCCAGATCCTGCTCTTCTCTGTGCAGCCGCGGAGAGGCTTGTCTTTGCCCCTCCCCCACAACCCACCGTCTCAGCAGTCGGCAGTAGAGAGGATGACAGAATTCCTCCTACAGATCCTGTGCCTCTTTGTTCAGCCAATCCTCCCCGCCTCCACCTCCCCTGGTCTCAGCATTCAGCAGACTGGCAGCTGACTCCAGCCCTCCCTCTGGTCCTCCTCCAGACCCTGCATTTTCTGTTTTGCAGCTCCGCCTCAGCTTCTCCCCAGCCGCAGCTCAAAGTAAGGGGGTGCACTGTAATGTAAGGGAGGGTGGGGAGCTCTTGACTTCTGATGGTGGAGGAGGCTCTTGACATCTGATGTACAGGGGGGGGGGGGGGTTGCTCTGGACATCTAGTCTTATGGACACAACTAGCCCTTTGAGGGCAACCATAATGCTGATGCGGTCTGCGATTACATGGAGTTTGACAAGTCCTTTCCTCCAGTCCATCCTGGGTGAACCCTTTGAGTGATGAGGATTGTCTTAGATTTGCAAATGGTTCTTCTGCCAATGCAAATAATTTGGTGATATGAAGCAACCTTGTAGGCATGGGCAGGAAAACATTCATACAATCCTACTTCCAATGTTGTACCACTAACAGGCCTTGCCCAATTTCTACGTTAGCATGGGTCCCCGATCCCTGAAGGAGCAAAAAAAGTAGTCCGTTCACCAAAACATACACACTACCTTGACACAATTCTTCTCCCTAGGTTCTTACCTAGCCAAGCAAAATCCCGGTTTTGGGATGGGCAATCCTCGAATAATAGACAAGTCCAGTTGGTTTTCAAGTAACTAGTAGCTACCAAAGTTGGTTTACTATTAAACATTAATGTGATTATCAGTTTTCGGTATGGAGATAGACAGGAAAAAGTATTGCTCTATACTGATACGAGGATTCTGCTTGGAGATGTTGAAGGATCCCTTAAGGAAACTATGTCCACCATAACGTAATTTGGTAAATTTTCAGGGCTTAAAGATCAATTGGACAAAATCCTCCCTGATGCCTATAGATGCGGAGGGTGCGCCCACGGGTGCTTGCCCCAATATTGCTCGCCACCTCTTTTCGATACTTGGGAGTCCAAATGACACCCTGTATCCGGGAGTATGGGAGGCTTAACATATCCCCACTGATACAAAGATTTTGAGATTAGTTTAAAACATGGAATTCACTTTGCCTGTTTGTAGCTGGTAGGGTGAACTTAAGATGATTCTTATGCCTCAGTTGCTATACGTCCTGCACAATTCACCGGTGGTAGTTCTCCTTAAAACCTTTAGGATAGTCAATTCCCTATTCCGCAACTTAATATGGATCAGAAAATAAGTACAAAGGAGCGCCCAAAGTCCAGTAAAAAGTAGGTAGGATTTTATTTTGGTTGTGATAAATACAATGTGATGAAGCCAACGCGTTTTGGGGGATCACGGACTCCCCCTTCCTTAGGGCAAATTGATATTTCTATTCCCGAGATCGGCAGGCCGGTATCCAAAATGATCTTGGCACCACCAGATGCAAATGTCATAATAGACAAGAAACTTTTGAAAGACTCTGCAACCAGACATCAGCAGACGTTTTGCAATCGTCCCGCCAGGCTTTCGGGAATAGAAATATAAATTTGCTTGAGGAAGGGGGAGTTCGTGATCCCCCGAAATGCGTTGGCTTCATTACATTGTATTCATCACAACCAAAATAAAATCCTACCTACTTTTTACTGGACTTTGGGCGCTCCTTTGTACTTATTCTCTGACCGAACATGGAAATGACGCTCCCAGATGTTTCCAGGGGCAGCAGCCCAGGCCCCGCAAGAGGGCCCACCACCTCCTTTTCACCCAGCCAGAGGCATCAGGAGTGGGTACTCACCCACAACTGTGTATGTACAGACTTTCAATCAAGGGAGTCAATCCAGCGCGGTCTTTTATCTGTAAACCCCGCAACTTAAAATGGAAGAATAGATCTCCTAGAATTAAGCTGGAGCATCTGCAGCGCCCCAAGGATGATGGGGGCCTGGCCTTGCCTAATCCCTGGTTGTAGGATTTAGCCGCACAGCTACAACATCTGATAGGAGTGTCGTGGGGGGGGGGGGGGTTCAGAGACAGAGTTTGCTGATAGTGACTCTTCTGAGGCTGTGATGTTGCATACAGTAGGGAGCGATTCTGTTCCAGTGGCACTTGAGGCTCAGACCTTCAGAAAGCTGCACAAGCTATACCCGACATATAATCTTATCAAAACAAATATGGAATAAAACTAGATATCTGCAGGGAGTGAAAGGGTACACGGAATTCAGCCCAATTTGGTCAAATGGAACCTACCTGGAACTTGCCAAAAGTTGCAGCATGGGGCTCTATGGAAGAGGCATGGGGTTATAGATTACACAAATCTTCCACAACGGAGTACTGTTATCATTTGAAGCTCTGCAGGAGATGTTGGACCTACCACTCTCCATGTCTTTCTATTACATACAACTAAGACAGCTCAGAGTGGATCTTCTGTCCCAGTCTCCGACACCTTTGTTCAACCTGATCAAGGGGGCTTCTACCTCAAATATCTCAATGGTTTAGCATGCTGTTGTTACATTCTTTGAAAAAATACCCTTTACATGTGCTAGATAAATGGAAGGGAGATGTAGGTTGGATAGACGGAGAACAATGGGAAGAGGCTCTCCAGGCAGTGCCGATCCCCCACAGATTGCATATTATGGGTCTCCTGCCCACCCCGATGAACACTAAATGTAGGCGTGAAACTTGTAATATGAGTGAACCAAGAATGTCGGGGTGGTGGAGGGCCCTCTGGCTGAGGAGATCCAAGGGGGGAAATTGATTCTTTCAGCCACCCTCAAGGAGGCAGCGCTACATTTGCTTCGGATGGAAAAAGTTATCCATCAACACAGGGGATGCACGCAAAAGTTTGAACAACTCTGGGGTCCGTGGCTGAATGTACCTGGGCTTGCCCCGGTGGATCTGGTCATGGATAGGTTACTCGGCATGCATGCTGGTTGAGGAGCAATACAATATTGGTGGCAAGGGGATAATTGGTAACGTGGTAGAATAGAGACATGGGATTGATTATCTCAAATATGTGGGATGGTTTTTCCTTACACCCCATTAGGGTTTTAGAGCTGTTATTTTTGCCATACAGGTATGGGTAATATGCTGATTACCTGGATGAATATATTGTCTCGGGCTGTACACATATAAGCTTGGGTTAACATCAATAAACTTTTTCTCTGGATAAAAAAAAAAAAAAAAAAAGGAAAAATAAAAGAAACGTCAAGGGATACATCTTCTTCCATATGGCATTTGCCAGTACTTTCCCTCAGGGCGGATATCTTTAGTCCTGTCCCCTTTTAAGTCCTTCTCAGGTGTAGCGGTGTCCCCGACTCCTAGAGGCCTAGTGGTGACCTCCAGAGTCAGGGAGAGCAGACATCCTTCCTCGAAGTGTGGGTTATTAGGCATGGTGGGTGTAATGCAAGTTGGAAACATGGGCGCCAGTCACTTTTTGAATGAAAAAAGAGATTTATTGTCTCTTAAAAACAGAACTGGTGGAGAGAGGGTTAGGACCAGGACACCCTCAGGCAGATGCAACAGCAATTGGCAGACTCCGAGATAAAAATAGTAATAGGCAGACAGCTATACAGGTAGAGGGCCTGTAACCTGGATGCAGCAACTGTATTTGTAGAACTGCTGTCTCCTATAGCAACTGACCAATATAAATCTGTACACGTCTTAGTATCCAGTTATAGATCTTCTCTCACATCTCACAGGATCCTGCTGTAGATCTTCACTCACTGAGCTCCTGGTCTCTCACTAGACTTCCAAGATCCCAGTCGTCGCTGGATCCCCTGAGCTCTTCCACAGCTAACTCACTGTATACTCCTCAAGCTTCACCCACGCTAACCCGCTGGGTCTCTGGCTTGGCACTCTGCTGAAGCTTTCCCACTTCTTCACTGTCCCCGGTTGGTGAAAAGGCTGCGCTGGTACTTCTTCAGACTTCCATACACTGGCCTCTGATAACAGGAGTGGTTGTCCCTAGGTGGCAACTGCTTCCCCTTTACCTCTGGCCTTGATCCTCACTTGCCTCTGGCAACAGGAGTGGTCGTCCCTTATAGCAACTGTTTCTCCTTCACTTCTGGCAACGATTTGGCTCCCCGTCCAGTGGAAACTATGCAACTTGGTTGGGCTTCCGGCCTGAAGCCTCAACCCCACGCTGCTTTTCTCAAACCTGGATAGGCCTCAAACAGCCTAGCAGCCAGGTGCTCCGGGATAGGCCTCAGGCTTCTGGCCTAGCAACGCGGAGCTTTGCAACACACGTCCACCCAGACAGCTGTCCAGGGGGCACCGAACCTTGATCACCTGACCCCCATCGAATAGGGTCTCCCAGGAGGCCAAGGGGCCAAAGAAACCCCTGCCAATTGGCGGAGACAACCTATCCACTCTTAGTCTGAATTCACTATGCCCTTGTCATTGTAATGCCACAGGCAACTATGCCACCCAGTGACAAGAAAGGCGCATCAAATTCAGGTTTAGGGTCAGTGGATCTCCCTAACAATTAGCCAATCTTGTTACCACCTAGCAGAACTAAATATAGAACTAAATTTGTCAGTAACACTACTTAGAACCAGGGTGCTCCACAGGTATCAGCATTCCTAGGCATTTTCCCAACTGGGGAAATGCAAGTTCTTTGCAACAACACTCCATCTGTAAAGAAGGCCTCACCTAATCCCACAGGGACCAGCTACACCACTATCTCTTCTGTTCACTAAACTTCCCACCAGACTGACTCGCTCCCCAACACAACCCAATGTATAGTATAACTTTGTGGAAGGGCACCGCATAGTGGCCAAACTAGGAACTAGTTTAACCCCCCCTTACAAGTTGTTTGGCTTGTACAACATTGAAGCTGGAGTAAAGGAGAGTTTATTTTAATTGTATTTCAAGTACTTATATAGTGCTGACAATTTATGCAGCACTTTACATATACATTGTACATTCACATCAGTCCCTGCCCTCAAAGAACTTCCAATCTAAGGTCCCCAACTCACATTCATACACATACTAGGGCCAATTAACCTACCAGCATGTCTTTGTAGTGTGGGAGGAAGCCCACGCAGGCACAGGGAGAACATGCAAACTCCAGGCAGGTAGTGTTGTGGTTGGGATTCCAACAAGTGACCCTTTTTTGCTGCTAGGCGAAAGTGCTATCCATTACATCACTGTGTCGCCCACGTTGACATTGTTTTTTAGCACCCTTACTGCTGGGTCAGGGTAGAGCAGACAGACAGACATTCTCAACCTGCGTTCTGTGGTGCCTAATTTACCTCCAGTTGTGGCTAATTTACCTCCAAATTTTATGGTCAATGCCAGGGCCAGATTAAGAGCATTATGGGCCTGGTGCTGAGGATTTTGGTGGGCCTTTCATGTGCCCAACATTGTGGGAAGAGTTTGGGGATGGCCCCTTCCTGTTCCAACATGACTGCACACCACTGCACAAAGCAAGGTCCATAAAGACATGGATGAGCGAGTTTGGGGTGGAGGAACTTAACTGGCCTGCACAGAGTCCTGACCTCAACCCACTAGAACACCTTTTGGCTGAATTAGAGCGGAGACTGCGAGCCAGGCCTTCTCATCCACATCAGTGCCTGACCTCACTTTACTTGCATGTGCCGTTTCTTGACTGAGATTGTGCCGTGATTGGCAGCTCCTGTGCGCATGTGCGGGAATGACGTCACGCAGCTCCGGTCTGTCACAGAGCCGGAGATTGCGGCCCCAGAAGGAAGAGGGGCGAAGATGGATGCGGCCTGGAGTGGGGACATCGCAGGCTTGGAACACATAATAGACTAGAATGCGATGCATACTAACCTATTATGCTTTTAAACTGCAGGGTAACAAAGAGGACGTAAAACCCATCAGGGTTTATTTCCTCTTTAAAATCATTTGGAAAGAATAAAAAAGAAAACAAATGGTATTCATTTTAAATTTCCATAAGCAATGGTATTGTTTTTGGTTTGTAAAGACACCTGTGTGAGTTTGGGGAAATATTTTTGTGCACTAGATATCAACAAGTGAAAGTGACAGAGAAAAAATAATATTTAAAAAAAACATGAAAAGATTGAACATTCTACCAATCTTAAAAACAAAATAGATTATCAAAATTGCAACATTGTTGCAAGGACAAATTCTTTGAAAGATACATTTCATCTCAACATGAAAAGGATTTCTTTGGGGAAGTTACAATTGTATTAGAATGAATGGCTGAAAATTGCATTGGGCTGCATTGCTCCAACTTTTACTCCCAAAAAACTCTCACAGCTCTCATTTTGGCATTTCCTATAGCACCCTGTAATTACTCCATGGATGGTTGCGCTCAGCTGTGCTCTGCACCTAGGAGTAAAGAGACGGGGAATTTATCTCTTCTCAGACTTTTCTCAGACACAGTTTAAAAGCAGATTATCTTTAAACAATATCCCGCAAATTTTAGTACAATTCAGGTAATTATATCATGCGCTAAACATTTCCATGTGCAGATCTCCAGGTCTTAACTGGAGTAAGGATTTGGGTGCCATCTGTTGCCTGGGCGCTTTTTAGCGCCATTTGCTGTATTTTGCGCTATGGGGGTGAAAGCTGTGGGGAAGGAACAAGACTCAGCCTCCATGCTGTGCTACTCTGTGGAACTCAGCTGCCACCCGTGATTTACATAACAATAGCGCCTGCCACCAGCAATTTACATAACAATGGTGCACACACACAGAGCTAAACAGCATTAATGACTCACTGGCATGGGCCTATTTTGAGGTAGGGGCCTGGAGCTGCAGCTCCAATAGCCCCTATGTTAATCCGGCCCTGGTCAATGCCACTTGGCAGAGCCAGCGTTATGAACACAATGATCTTTTTAGCAGTCTGTAAGGGTGGCATTCTGACCACCAATGTAAGGGGCATTTTCTACAACCCAGCAATGAATTGGTTCTTGGCAGGGTTCCCTGTGACCTATTTCAAGGTTAAAAAATATTTGAGAAAAGTTGGTGTACTGTAGACCAATAATTACCCCGTTCTGTTCAGTACCACCTATAGATATTCCCATTCTACAGAATCAAAGACCTGGTGGATGTTCAGTTACCCCACAAAGCTACATTTCCATTCTACTCCTTTGAATTTTATTGCCAATCTATGGTGTGAAGGCCAATTTAAACAAACTGTATAATTTAGATCTAGCCCATGAAGCCCCTGCATTACATTACACTTACTCCATCATTGTTGTTCATCAGCAGGGGCGTTGCTAGGTCTACAAAAGATCTGGGGCTAGAGCCCATAGCAGCAAAGTATAGTCATACGCTTGAGCTGGCATACACATGTATATAATATACCTATTTACGTGTGTGTGTGTATATATATATATATATAAACATCGTTACATTTCGAGTGCCGATCCCCCTTACATCAGGGTCCCCAGAGAGCCCCCCCATTTACATTAGCGTCCCCAGAGAGCCCCTTCCTTGCATCAGGGTCCACAGAGAGCCTCTTCCTTACATCAGGGTCCACGGAGAGCCCCACCTTACATCAAGGTCCCCAGAGAACCCCCCCTATACATCAGGGTCCCCAGTGAACCTCCCCACGGCTCAGTCTGCCCCTGCCTCCTGCATTCCGGACCAAGACATACCTGCAAATTGCAGAACTGCACCCACCCGGTAAGAGACTCGGGGCTATAGGCCCCAGACTCAGGGCTGTAGCCCCAATAGCCACCCCCTAGCAACGCCCCTGTTCATCAGCATTGATCAGATCTAAGGAAATTCCAGCTGATGTATGGCCAGATTTATCCATTGTGTATACTGTATATATTCACTGGCCTGACATGCTTCACTTTCTGTTTTTTTTTTTTTACCAGCTCCAGAGATCCATTCGGGAGATCTAGAAGAAACTCTTGTCTATGAAGACCTTTTCTTGGAGTATTTCAACGTCTTTCTTGCTCTACCTGTGAGTGTCAATATTTACCTGGGGATGGTCAGACAAATTTTGATGATTGTCTTTGCAGACTTAAAAAGGTCATTTAAATACTTACCCCCCAGCTCTTCTTTATTGTGTCTGTTCTGTAGGGCCCAACTCTACCTCCAAAATGTCCTGACCATATCCCTATCCCACTGAACAGGCAGCCTTCATTTCAATGGCTGGTCCATAGCCATGGCAGGCCCTCAGCCATCAGTATGTGGACCATCCATTGAAATGAGTATTGCCTTCACATTCACATGCACTAGGGAAAGGACCCATCCCAGATATTTTTATTGCAACGGCTGTGCGAAGCAGCACAATGAAGAACTTGGGACAGGGGAAAGACCTCCTACTCAGGGGTTTTACTTGAAGTGAAGTTGTCCTTTAAGCTGTTTGGCCATTGCTCAACTGGGCCTGGATTGGGCAACCTCTCATGTCTGTGGCAACAGCAGACATCCCCCCCCCCCCCCTGCCGCCACCTCCTGGCCAACTGATATCAAAGGGAAGTGATCAGATATTAGAAATACTTGCCTGATTTTCCCTGGAGGTCACTGGTAGTGCTTCTTCCTTTGGACAACCCAAAACTAAACCTTTGTGGGTGAAGGTCTCTTCATGCCGTAATGACTTCCTGCCGCGGTCAGCGCTCATTAATGCAGATTACAAGCGAGCGACCCTGCAGATATGACTCTGCACACAATTGCCATCCTTATGTCACATGGTACTTAACTTGCTTGGCGGTATTCCCAAGTGTGGCTCGGGGTGGAATTCCAGTACCATTAGTGGTAACCCCGAGCCACACTCGGGATCGCATCGCTGGATCCAAGGCAGTGTTACTCACCTTGTCCCCTGGATCCAGCGATGTCCCCCGCAGTGTCTGCGGCTGTGTCCTCCGCCCGATGCCTCTGTGTGCCGGGCTCTGTACCCTGCGAGCGTCGCGTCGCACGGGGATGGAGACTGGTGGCAAATTCAAAAAGTGAAACACACACAGCACATACAGTACACTGTGATCTGTAAGATTACATTACTGTATGAAATAATTTCACATCCCCTTTGTCCCTAGTGCTTTGCCCAGTGCCCTGCATGCACTTTTATATTATACATGTCATTCTTTCTGCCTGGAAACTTGAGAATGTCCATGGCAACCAAAAAGTGCCCCTTTACGTCAAAAGTGTTTTTTTGATCAGCTAGAAAACACAGATAGTAAATAAGAATCATTTGCAGAATTGAGTGATACTGATTTTTGGGGAAATTCATCATCAGACACTGAAAGTGACGACAGCGACAATTCAGCAACTGAGCAAATTTCAGTGTTTTTGGTTTGATTACATTATTGAATACATTTTATTACTATTACATTATTATTTTTGATAATTATTTTTAGTCATTTATTATATTATAATTTATAATTTCATGTATCAAACTTTATCATACCCGGGACGTCTACTAGACTGTTGTTTGGACAGATTTAAGTGAGTTATTCCAAAGAATTACAGGTCTACAATATAAAACGCCAAATTTCCATGCAAAATAATGGTACCACTTTCAGCACCAAAAATCTGAAATAATCATCCCGCCAGGGAGGCTAAGCTGGTCCTACAAGGATCGAAATTCAGGAACTGGGCGAATTGCGACTTATGGCTGTTCCCGTTCAACAGACTTCTGTTGAACAGGAATATTGGAAAACATTTGTTGATCAGCCTGTCGCCAAACTGGGACCACTTTCCAATGTTTTGTACTGTTATTTATGTGGGTTCAGCCACCCTCTCATGGCCAAACAATTTCACCAGGGACCCAAATATGGAAGGATAACGTCCTTTCACCTGCAAGTGACACTTTACACTTTGACATGTTCATGGAGGTGCCACTCCCAGGGGCATAACTGCAGGGGTTGCAATTGCAACCGTGCCCCATGCTCCAGGGGGCCCGTGTGCCTCCCTTGTACACCTGGACAGGAGGGAAGGCAGGGTGGCATTTAGAGGAACCATTCTCCTCCATTATCCCCCTAATGGAGGAGATTGGTTCCTCTATATGCTGCCCCTCCTATCCAGTTTACTTGTCTTCTGCTGTTCCTGGGGTCCCTGTAACCCCCCCCCCCCCCCAACCTTAGAGCTGCTGTCTTCCCCCTCCTCTCTCCTGCCAGCTGCTGTAAAAGATGTGTCATGATGGAGAGATGGGAACGGGTCGGTAAGTTTGTCATTTACTGGCTCCTTCCTTTTCAGAATGGACAGAGTCAGTGATTGGTACCAATTGGTTCATTCATAACTGTTTTATTATAGCATGGTAAACTGTTTTTACTATACTTCCATTTCTGAATGAATGGGAGGCTCGGTACTCAACTATTCCTGTCCATTCATTCTGTACAGCCGAGGTTTGTGAAAGGGCCCCACTGCAGTACCGTAATAAAGGGACCCACAATGGGAGTAAAGGGCCCCAGGATCAGTGGGAAGAGGGAAAGGCCCTGGCCAGGGGTGAGGGGGGCCCTTCATAATTTCTTGCACCGGGGCCCTGAAGGTTCTAGTTACGCCTCTGGCCACTCCACATAATTTGTGAGGCCCCATAGTTCCAGGCCAGGTCCCTAGGAGGGTTCTGTTCCACAGTGGGCCCTAAGTAGGGGCCAGAGACCCATCTGCTTGGTAGGGTGCGTCACATGCTAGATCAATCGGCCTACGAAACCACCACCGCGCCCTCTCTCAAACTGGCTGCTCCTCCTTATAGTTACTAATTTGTTCTCTTCACCACCCAGAGAGTTAACTTGAAGGTTTACACTTTGTTCTCCAGATCACATTCTCTGTAGAAGCACATTCTCTCTTCACATAAACCAGACCAGGAAGAGCTACGTAACCAGAACTTCTTTTACGGAAGTAAATCTCTTGTACATAAAGTTCTTAGAAACACGGTTATAGTTCAACATCCATAATAACCGTGGCATTCTCCATTCCCTCATTTATAAGTGCTGTGGCTGTGGTGTACATACAAACCCTGGCAAAAAGTATGGAATCACCACTCTTGGAAAATGTTCATTTAATTGTTTAATTGTGTAGAAAAAAATAAATAAATAAATCACAGACATGGCGTAAAACTATTTTCATTTAAGATTCCAACCTTCTGGCTTTAACTACTTGCTGATCAGCCACCAGAGTTGTACTGCAGCAGGTTGGCAGGGCTGCGCGAAATCACCGTCATTGATCGTCGGCCGCTTTAAGAGCTATAGGCGGGGCGATGCCGATGTGCGTGGCCGGCGGCCGTGATGTCCACCGGCCACTCACGATCACTCCTCAGAGAGAGACAAACCAGCAACCTGTCAATGAAAAACAAACAGATCCCCGTTGTGTCAGGGGAGCAGAGAGATTGTCTGCTTCTAGTGATCGGGAACAGCGATCTCTCTACTCCCTGTCAGTCCACTCCCCCCACAGTTAGAAACACCTCCCTAGGGAAGGCTTAATCCCTTGATCGCCCCCTAGTGTTAACCCCTTTTCTGCCAGTGACATTTATACAGTAATCAGTGGCGATTTTTAGCCGCTAAAAAAATCGCAGATGGCTGCCATTACTAGTAAAAAAAATAATAATAATTTCATAAATATATCCCCCATTTTGTAGACGCTATAACTTTTGCGCAACTTTTTCAAGAAGGTAAATCATCATGGAAATGTTGCAAAAGAGGTTGGTTGTTCCCAGTCAGCGGTGTCTAAAATCTGGACCAAGTACCAATCAAATGGGAAGGTTGTTAAAAGGGAAGCGTACTGGAAGACCAAGGAAGACAAAGCGTCAAGATAGAAAACTTAAAGCAATATGCCTTGAAATCAGAAAATGCACAACAAACCAAATGAGGAACAAATGGTCAGAAACTGGAGTCAGTCAATGTCTGTGACTGAATGGTAAGACATCACCTAAAGGGAATGGGATTTACATACAGAAAAGCCAAATGAAAACCATCATTAACCACTTCAGCCCCGAAAGGATTTCCCCCTTTAGGAGCAGAGCACTTTTTGCGATTCGGCACTACGCCACTTTAAGTGACAATTGCACAGTCGTGCGACGTTGTAACCAAACAAAATTGACGTCCTTTTTTTCCCCACAAATAGGGCTTTCTTTTGGTGGTATTTGATCACCTCTGCGTCATTTCTGATCGCCGCTATAAACAAAAAAAGTGCGACAATTTTTCAAAAAACCCAACATTACTTTTCGCTAAAATATAAATCCAAAAAAGTAAAAAATAAATATCTATCTATCTATCTATCTACACACACACATATATACATACACACATATAAATATTGGGACATTGACACAATTCTAATCTTTTTGGCTCTATACACCACCACAATGGATCTGAAATGAAATGAACAAGATGTGCTTTAACTGCAGACTTTCCGCTTTAATTTGAGGGGATTTACATCCAAATCAGGTGAACGGTGTAGGAATTACAACAGATTGTATATGTGCCTCCAACTTTTTAAAGGGACCAAAAGTAATGGGACAGATTAATAATCATAAATCAAACTTTCACTTTTTAATACTTGGTTGCAAATCCTTTGCAGTCAATTACAGCCTGAAGTGTGGAAAGCATAGACATCACCAGACGCTGGGTTTCATCCCTGGTGATGCTCTGCCAGGCCTCTACTGCAACTGTCTTCAGTTCCTGCTTGTTCTTGGGGCATTTTCCCTTCAGTTTTGTCTTCAGCAAGTGAAATGCATGCTCAAATCGGATTCAGGTCAGGTGATTGACTTGGCCATTGCATAACATTCCACTTCTTTCCCTTAAACACTTTTGTTGCTTTCGCAGTATGCTTCGGGTCATTGTCCATCTGCACTGTGAAACGCCATCCAAAGAGTTCTGAAGCATTTGGCTGAATATGAGCCGATAATATTGCCCCAAACACTTCAGAATTCATCCTGCTGCTTTTGTCAGCAGTCATCACATCACATCATCAATAAAAATACAAGAGAACCAGTTCCATTGGCAGCCATACATGCCCACGCCATGACACTACCACCACCATGCTTCACTGATGAGGTGGTATGCTTTGGATCATGAGCAGTTCCTTTCCTTCTCCATACTCTTCTCTTCCCATCACTCTGGTACAAGTTGATCTTGGTCTCATCTGTCCATAGGATGTTCCAGAACTGTGAAGGTTTTTTTAGATGTTGTTTGGCAAACTCTAATTTGGTCTTCCTGTTTTTGAGGCTCACCAATGGTTTACATCTTGTGGTGAACCCTCTGTATTCACTCTGGTGAAGTCTTCTCTTGATTGTTGACTTTGACACACATACACCTACCTCCTGGAGAGTGTTCTTGATCTGGCCAACTGTTGTGAAGGGTGTTTTCTTCACCAGGGAAAGAATTCTTCGGTCATCCACCACAGTTGTCTTCCGAGTCTTTCGGTGTCGCTGAGCTCACCGGTGCGTTCTTTCTTTTTAAGGATGTTCCAAACAGTTGATTTGGCCATACCTAATGTTTTTGCTATCTCTCTGATGGGTTTGTTTTGTTTTTTTCAGCCTAATGATAGCTTGCTTGATAGTGACAGCTCTTTGGATCTCATATTGAGAGTTGACAGCAACAGATTCCAAATGCAAATAGCACACTTGAAATTAACTCTGGACCTTTTATCTGCTCCTTGTAAATGGGATAATGAGGGAATAACACACACCTGGCCATGGAACAGCTGAGCGGCCAATTGTCCCATTACTTTTGGTCCCTTAAAAAGTGGGAGGCACATATACAAACTGTTGTAATTCCTACACCGTTCACCTGATTTGGATGTAAATACCCTCAAATTAAAGCTGAAAGTCTGCAGTTAAAGCACATCTTGTTTGTTTCATTTCAAATCCATTGTGGTGGTGCATAGAGCTAAAAAGATTAGAATTGTGTCGATGTCTCAATATTTATGGACCTGATTGTGTGTATATATATATATATATATATATATATATATATATATATATATATATATACACA
>BLSH010440597.1:323318-338649 GCA_018402905.1 Glandirana rugosa
GTATCATCTTCTGTACGCCTTCCCTCCGATCAAGCTTCTCCCGCGGTTGCTACGCAGGGTAGAAGCAGAGGGAATTCCAATGATCCTGGTGGCTCCGGATTGGCCTCGGCGCCCGTGGTACGTCGACGTGGTACGAATGGTGGCAGACGTTCCCTGGCGGCTACCGCTGCGAGACGATCTACTGTCTCAGGGGCCCATCTTGCACCCTCGCTGCCTTTGACGGCCTGGCTATTGAGTCCCAGGTGCTGAGGGACAGGGGTGTCGCTGACTTCGTGATCCCTACCATGCTAAAAGCATGCAAGTGTATTTCTCGCAAGATTTATCACCGCACCTGGAAGGCTTACATAGCTTGGTGCGAGGAGGAGGGTTACAACCCTCGCTCTTACGTGGTGTCCAGGGTCCTGACCTTTTTACAGCAGGGCCTGAACAAGAAGCTGGCATTGAGTACTCTCAAGGGCCAGATATCGGCTCTGGCGATTCTTTTTCAAAGACCTCTGGCATCACATTCGTTGATTCGCACCTTTGTACAAGGTGTGCGCCATGTGGCGCCTCGGGTGCGGTCCCCGATGGCTCCATGGGATTTGAATTTAGTGCTTTCTGTGCTTCAGAGACCGCCATATGAGAAGATCAGGGAGATTCCCTTACAACTGCTGTCGCAGAAGGTGGCTTTCTTGGTGGCCATCACATCCGCTAGGCGGTTGTCTGAGTTGGCAAGACTCCCTATCTGGTCCTGCACAAGGACAAGGCGGTCTTGCGCCCATCTCCTTCGTTCCTTCCGAAGGTGGTTTCTTCTTTTCACATTAATGAAGATATTGTTCTTCCTTCATTGTGCCCACGTCCCTCGCATCCTAAGGAATTTGAGTTGCGTTCCTTGGACGTCGTAAGGGCCTTGCGAGTGTATCTGAATGCTACAGCTTCCTTCCGGAAGTCTGATTCTTTGTTTGTACTGACGAAGGGTCCGCGCAAGGGTTTGGCGGCCTCGTCGGCTATGATCTCTCGTTGGATCAGACAGACCGTGACCCATGCGTATTCTGTTCTGGGCAAGGTGCCCCCTTTTCCGGTCACGGCTCATTCTACCCGGGCTGTTAGCACTTCCTGGGCTTTCAGACACCAGGCCTCGGTGTCACAGGTGTGCAAGGCGGCCACTTGGGCCTCGGTTCACACTTTCACTAAGTTTTATAAAGTTGATGTGTTTGCATCTTCGGATGCCGCTTTTGGCCGCAAAGTTTTGCAGGCGGCAGTGTAGGCGCGTCTGGCGCCTCCTTAGAGGTTCTGTTGGGTACAGTTGTTATCGTTTACCCACCCCTCTTTTTGACACAGCTTTGGGACATCCCCACACGTCATGAAGAGCTGCGTCTGTCAGTGAACGTAAGAGAAAAAGGGATTTTATTATAACTTACCGTAAAATCCTTTTCTCCAAGTTCACTGACAGACGCAGCACCCACCCCTCTGCGCTCTGTTTCGGTACGGCTTGTGTACGAACTGATGAGCTAAGCTGGCTAGGGGGTTTATGCGGGAAGAGAGGACGGCCCCGTGGGAGGGGCCAGCTTACTTTCTTTCCCTGCCTAGTTAACTCCTGATAGGACGAGCATAAACCCCACATGTCATGAAGAGCTGCGTCTGTCAGTGAACTCGGAGAAAAGGATTTTATGGTAAGTTTTAATAAAATCCCTTTTTTATTCATTTTTAATAGGCATGCACCAATACTGTTTTTTTTTTTTTTTTACGAGTACCAATACTTTTTTTTTTAGAACTTGCCAATACCAATTACCATAGGCGTGCGCACATAGGGTGGCAGGTGTGCCTGGGCACACCCTAATCACCCTGTACTGTGCAGATTCCCCCTGCTGCCTGGCTGCAGAGAAAGGGACAGGGGAATCTCTGTCTTCAGTCCCTTTCTTTGTCTCAAAAGTGAGACATCAGGGGTCTGTTTAGACCCCTGATATTTCATCAAAGACAGGGCTCCTAAATAAAATTGTAAAAAAAAAAAAATAATAATAAATCATAATATTGTAAAAAAAAATAAAAAAAAATGTAAAAGCATAAATAAAATGAAATAAAAATAAACTACTGACACTGATCTCTGCCCTTCTGACATAAATAGACACTCGTGTTTGTTTGCGCTTTGTGGTGCCACCCTAATGCAATAGGCTGCCCACACCTATGCCAATTATCGGTCTCTACCGCAAATGTTTTGTTTACACTTCAGCTGTCAGCAACGTTACAAAGCATTCAAAAGTTATTTTACAAATGAAATAATTTTTTTTTTTTTTTTTTTTTACATTTTGCGCTTTTTTTTAAATGTGAAACGTGTAAATATGTGTTAGAGATGTAAAAATATTAATGAACAAAGCAAACAAAAAAAAAGTTTTAATTATCAAAAGTTTATAAAATAGAAGTGAACAAAAAACCAAAAAAAAATTAGCAGGAATATACTAATTAAATGGAGGAGAATAAGGAGTTAATCAAGGCTGATTAGAGTAAATTAAGGGTTAATGAGGGGTTAAACAGAGGAACATTTAGGGCCTCATACACACGGATGTTTTTTGACGCCAACGTTTTTTGGCGTTTTTTTGCAGCTCTCCATGTTAGTCAATGGCCCCATAAAAACGCAGATGTTTTTTAGCTGTAGAGGGCGTCTGCGTTAGTGAGCTGAAAGGAGAACCCACAGCCAGCGCGTTCTGAGGCTGTGACGTTTTGGCGTTTTTTTTTTTGTTATGCCGATGCCGCAAAACGCTCACTGACGCCGTACCGACGTTCACCACCGTTTTTGACACCGATGGTTTTTAGGTTGAAAAATAGAGGATTTAAAAAAAAAAAAATGCCTCACTAACGCTCATTAACGCCGATGCAAAACGCTGAAAAAAATGCCGCTTTTTCCCTGACGTCGGACCGGACTTTTGCTTATTTTTAAAGCATATGCCCGTGTGTATGAGGCCTTATAAAAAAACACACAAAAACATTTTTTTTTACTTGACAGGTTGCTTTAAACTGACCTCATCTGCAGATTTGAAGTTCATCCCTTCGATCTGTAGATGAAGAAACAGAATGAAACAAACAATGTTTCTTTTTACCTTTCTGTTTCAGCGGCTGAGCTATGTTGTTGATAAACATTTCCTGGCTGCTTTTTTTTTTTCAGCTCCAATTGCCGGACTTCTTTACAACTTCAGCTGTCAACAGGGGAACCCCTCTGACAGCTGACATTTACTGCTGCACTGTGACGCTGTCAAGCGACTCGCCATCCATAAACGGCAGCTCGCGCGTGCGCTGTAGGGGGCAGGAGCGCGCCTCCGCCGGCGCGCTCTCGTGCCCACCGCGCTCTGCAGGAGTGTGGCCGCGGCTCGGGTGGACTCGATCTCTGCCGCGAGCCGCAATTGCCTAGCAGCGAGGAAGAACGGGGAACCGCTGATGTAAACGCGGCGGTTCCCGTTCTGTCACTGGGCATGTAAGAGATCTACTGATCCCTGTCACTGGGATCAGTTAGACCTCTGGTGCCCCTGGCAGCCCAGCCCCCTCACAGTTAGAACGCCTAGGGAACACAGTTGACCCCAAGATCGCCCCCTGCAGGTTAACCCCTTCACTGCCAGTGACATTTATACAGTAATCAGTGGATATTTACATTTCTGATCGCTGTATAAATGTCATTGGTCCCAAAAAAGTGTCAAAAATATCCGCTGCAATACAAAAATATATATAAAAATTGCAGATCGCTGCCATTACTAGTAAAAAAAAAAAAAATTGTAACAACGCCAGAAATGAATTCTCATGGTTTGTAAATGCGGCACCTTTTGCGCAAACCAATCAATAAACGCCAATTGTGATTTTTTTTTTTTTTACCACAAATATGGGAAAGAATATATATAGACTAAAACCGATGAATAAATTATTTTTTTAAATTAATTTTGTTTTGGGATTTGTATTTTAGCAAAAAGTAAGAAATATATATGTATTTTTTTTTTTTGCAAAATTGACGCTCTTTTTTTGTTTATAGCGGTGACCAGAAATGACGCAGAGGGGATCAAATACCACCAAAAGAAAGCTCTATTTGTGGGAAAAAAAAGGACTCAAATTTCGTTTGGGTACAACGTCGCACGACCGCGCATTTGTCAGTTAAAGCGATGCAGAGCCGAATCGCAAAAAGTGCTCTGGTCCTAATGTGGGAAATCCTTCCGGGGCTGAAGTGGTTAAAGCAGTTGTATACCCAGGAAAAGAAAAAACCCTGCACGGCAATAGCATAATGAGCTAGTATGCACCGCATACTAGCTCATTATGAAATATTCACCTTGGAACGAAGCTCTGACCGGGCTGCTCGGTCCCCTCTGAGGGAGCGGACATCTTCCCCCGGATCTCCGGCTCCGGCGCTGTGGCATGTGCGCCTGTCTTTCCGGCAAGGTCCAGCGCTATGTGCCGGGACGTCACAACTGCTTGGAGGGGGAATATCTCCTGAACAGTACAGGTTTAGGTGATATTAATGTTACCTACAGGTAAGCCTTATTATAGGCCTTATTATAGACTAACCTGTAGGTAAAAATACCTCTAAAAGGTATTCAACCGCTTTAATAACCAATAATTGCAGTGGTTTTTTTTCCATTTTCAGCTGTCAGTGTGGGAATCCCGCTAACAGTTGAAAGAACCGAGCCTAAAAGTATTGGTTTCAGGTTTCAGAGCATTTGCACAAGTACCGATACTCGTGCAAAATGCTTGCTATCGCGTATCGGTATTGGTGCAACCCTAATTTTTTATATTCAAAGCAAACTCCCCCATCCATCCATGTTCCCATGCTTTATTTTGCTGCAAAATCACTTTGAAAACCTGATGGCAATGGCCATCTTAAGTAAGGGAAGATGATTCATGCAGCACTTACTTCCTGGAATCCATCTGCCCTTAGCTCAGGCGTACACGCAGGAGGGTGTGCTTGGTTCTGAAAACCCATCCTTCCCTCCTGAAGACTCCTGGGATGTATGACATCATTTAGGCATGGAAACCAGGAAGTAACTGAAGAAATATATATAAAAAAAAGTTTAAAACAAGTAAATGTGATATACAAATATAAATATAAAATAATCAATGTTGACTGAGGGACCTAAACCCAAGAACAAAAATGTGATATATAGCAGCTTACCGGTCCTTGGATGCGGTGGCTGCATTTGTCATCATCTGGTGATCCTGCCAGTAACACAGTTCCTTTCCAAGGGTGACAACGTTCACTGTCTTGCATCTATGGAGGAGTGGCGTCTTCGCCCTAGGACAGTGCTACAGAACACCTCCCCCGCCCCTCATCTCCATGACATGGAGAGATAAGGGAAGGAACATTGGGACTTTGCTGGAACTTCATACAAACTAACATAGATTTCTCTAAAAACTCATTATTTGTTAGAAAAAAACATTAAAAGACAAATCCATATAAAACCATGTAGAGTCTTGACATATTTCTTGTTGTTCTTAAAGCGGAGCTCCAGTCTCTGAAGAGAAAATAAAATAGCCACTCACCTGTCCCACGATCCAGCAGTGTGCTCACCCCAGTCATGTTCTCCCTGTGTCCTCCCTCGCCGCCATCTTCACTATGGGCATCCAGGTTGATAGCTTTCGGCTTCACAGCCGGGTGCCCACTGCACTCTGTGACTTGTCCAGAAGTGTTCTGGGACCTGTCATGTGCCCCAGAATACTTAGAGAGGGAGAGGAATGTCCGCTTCTGATCTGAAGGCAATCGAAGCGGAAGTGGGAGCGGGTGGCTGTCAAAATTGGGTGCCCACTTCCCTCTCCTCCCCAAAAGCTCCATTTCACAAACAGGAACTGGGGAGGATGCCTTAAAACGAAACTTCCCCTTTTGAGTGAAGTTCCGATTTAATTACACAGCGGTGTTAGAATGACCATTTTTTGACATGTTTCGCCCACTGGGCTTCTTCAGGAGATACATTGTCCGCTAGTAGTCATAGCACCCATAAGTGCTCATATATGGCTTGGGTATACAATGTTGACTATGCGATAAAAAAATTCCCAGTGGTGTCAGTTAAATAGGCAGGTGTGTGACCACATATATCAGTAATTATGGGTGCTATGACTAGTAGCGGACAATGTATCACCTGAAGAAGCCCAGTGTGTGAAACATGTTGGGAATTGTCATTCTAATATCGCTGGGTAATTAAGAACAGCAAGAAATATGTCAAGACTGTACATGGTTTTATATGGATTTGTCTTTTTACTTCTTTTCTAATAAATAATGCATAATAATGCATTTTTAAAAAAAAAAATCTATGTTAGTTTATATGAAGCACCATAAAAGTCCCAATATTCCTTCCCTTGGCTTTGATTAATATGGGATGAGGTGCTGTATCCTGATGATGATTCACCCACACTAATTGATGTCTATAGAGGGGAGGTGTTGTGTAGTTCAGAGAATGAGAGCTCAGAACAATGTAGTGCAGCACAGTCAGGGAGCACAGGGTTTTGGGCAGGATTAACAGGTCTTTTATTTGAACTTGTATAACAGATACCGCATGTCAGGCTTAGCTGTTCTATATATTATTGTAAAGACTCAAACTGGCACAATTCATTTCATAGAGTATCTGAAATGGAGCTGGCTGCAAAACTGTATTTATTTCAGATTCTTTATTGCTCTTGAAAATTTTATAAAAATGTGGTTTGCTAATTGTGATAAACATATTACAGAAATCTAGAACATTCAAGCCCTGATGAAGGGTGGGTTGTGACCCCCGAAACGCGTTGGGTGATTTTTTTTTTTGTCAACATTAATTGCTCATTGAATTATTATCTCTGACTCTTTAATGGGTTGGCACCCTTCATGTTATCTTTAGTTAGGGTGACCCTGCCGGACAACAGCATCCTCGCCAGGGCTACTTAGACATGCCTTAGATCAGCCCTTAAAATTTCCACTTACCTGCTTACATTAGGCGAGTGGAAATAAGCTGAGGGTGAGTGTGGAACCACATTGGGGGGCGGAGGTGGGCGCTGCCAGCAGGCAGGGGTTGAACGGGAGCCGATTCTCCTCCCAGCCTCCGCCCCCTGCCATTCTCTTAGCAGGGCCTGGCATACAGCTCAGGACTTGAAATTTTGAGCATTGCCATAGATGTTGGTTTGTCATCCAGCAATATTGCACCACCAGTTATTGGTATTTTGAGCGCCCCGCTGATAACCTATTCTGGACCTTATAAACTAAAACAATGACACTGATCTCCATTGCACAGGACACAAGCAGAGCAAGGGGGATCGGCATGGGCCGGGAGCAACTGGCATGTGGACTGGATGAACCCAGAAGACATTTACACCATCTCCATGGAGGAAGAGAACTTCCTGCAGCAGAACAATCTCCCTCTGTCCTCCCTGCAGCAGCTGAAGGAGGCGTCTCTGAACTCTGTGAGTGCGTCAGTCCGCGTCCGCGTGATTCCTCATGACAAAGATGGTGGACTCAGTACAGGCCACCCATTACATAGTTCTCTGATCCAGTTTATGCCATGAAAAAAGTCCCACCCACTGTGTTGACCTCAGAGAGGTTTTGCTGCAGTGACACTTAAGGCATGCTAAAGTAACCTCTAATGTAATATCATATCATGTATACGTTACTGCTTTACAGACCACTTTAGCACGCCTTCAGTGCCATCGCAGCTTAATGAAACGGGCCCATTGTTATTTAATTCTTAACATTCCTAACTATACATGTATACAATGAACCAAATACTGGCTCTTATTAAAGGGTCAGTTTATAAGAGGGTTCTTCTTCAAAAAGTCTCCACACTTTTTTAACAAGTTTTGCAGCCATCTTCACCACAGTATGACAACTCTTACTTTTGTATCTCTTCATCTCCTGTATGAACAATGTTTATAAACAATGCTACTTTCTATCTCTTCATCTCCTGTATGAACAATGTTTATAAACATGTTTGTGTTACTTCTCCCTATTTTCTGTCTGATTATTGTTTATAAACAATGTTACTTTGTATCTATCTCATTTAAAAAAAAATGTTTGAAAACAATATTGCCCTCCTAGATTGTAAGCTCTAGGGAGCAGGGCTCTCTGATTCCTCCTGTATTGATTTGTATTGTAACTGTACTTTCTGCCCCCATGTTGTAAAGCGCTGCGCAAACTGTTGGCGCTATATAAATCCATTATAATAATAATACTTTGCATCACTCTATCACCTTTCTGAACAATATTTGTAAACAATGTTACTTTGTATCTCTCTATCTCCAGTCTGATCAATGTTTATAAACAATGTTACTTTGTATCTCTCTATCTCCAGTCTGATCAATGTTTATAAACAATGTTACTTTGTATCTCTATCTCCTGTCTGATCAATGTTTATGAACAATGTTACTTTGTATCTCTATCTCCTGTCTGATCAATGTTTATAAACAATGTTACTTTGTATCTCTATCTCCTGTCTGATCAATGTTTATAAACAATGTTACTTCTTATCTCTATCTCATGTCTGATCAATGTTTATAAACAATGTTACGTTGCATCTCTCTATCCTGTCTGATCATTGTTTATAAACAATGTTACTTTGTATCTCTATCTCCTGTCTGATCAATGTTTATAAACAATGTTACTTTGTATCTCTCTATCTCCAGTCTGATCAATGTTTATAAACAATGTTCCTTTGATCAGATAGGAGATAGAGAGATACAAAGGAACATTGTTTATAAACATTGATCAGACAGGAGATAGAGAGATACAACGTAACATTGTTTATAAACATTGATCAGACATGAGATAGAGATAAAAAGTAACATTGTTTATAAACATTGATCAGACAGGAGATAGAGATACAAAGTAACATTGTTTATAAACATTGATCAGATAGGAGATAGAGAGATACAATGTTACTTTGTATTTCTCTATCTCCTGTCTGATCAATGTTTATAAACAATGTTACTTTGTATCCCTCAATCTCCTGTCTGATCAATGTTTATAAACAATGTTCCTTCGTGTCTCTCTATCTCCTGTCTGATCAATGTTTATAAACAATGTTACTTTGTATCTCTCTATCTCCTGTCTGATCAATGTTTAGAAACAATGTGTCAGACATTCTGTTTGTTTTCTACAGTTTCTGTATTTGCACAGCAAATCCTGGCTGTCATATTGACAGTTGGGAATTGCTGGTGAGTCCAGGGGAAAGTAGCAGCAGCAGGGTAGAATGTCAGGGTGCACTACACATGTCCAGTGTATACTTCAATGAAGTTTTTTTGGGCATGTGTAGTGTGCCCTGTGTCCTTCTGCCCACGCTGCCACTGATGGCTTTTCTATGGAAGCAATTGGAGCTCCCCCCCCCCAAAAAAGAAAAAGATTCTGTTGCTGTATATTGTGACATGTCAGGAATTTATTCATGGAGAAAGTTGTAAAGCGCTGCATAAACTGTTGGCGCTATATAAATCCTGTATAATAATAATAAATGGAGAATTGTGATGTTACTGACAGGTTCACTTTCAGTAGTAGGCTGGATGAGTGTAGAGGGAAGGAAACGCGTTTCAGTTAGAGGAGTGACGTGTTTCTGATGTGTTTCTGTTCCCAGAGGGATGGGATGGCGAGTTTCGCTGACTTCCTCCGGGGGACGCTGGGATTCCACCTACTCCACTTTTGGATGGACTGTGAACAGTTTAAAGAAGAGTCTGTAGACCTGGAGGTCAGTCAGAGCCCCGAGGAGGCCAGACACCGATGTGTCCACCTGTTCAGGTACAGCCAGGACACACAGGGCTAAAATATTGTATTCTACTGCTGCTACAGGGTCACTCCACCCAAAACTGGCATGCCATTTTTCGGTGTATGCTGGGGAGTTAATCCAGCTGACAATCTCCTGTATGTCTCAGGGGCCTGTGTTGGCTCATGTGGCATGGCTCTGCCAATGGCGTGCTGTAACAACTAGGTGGACAGAAGCAGAACCAAGTGCCATAGTACCAAGTACACTGTTGAAAAATATGAGATACACTATATTACCAAAAGTATTGGGGCGCCTGTCTTTACACGCACATGAACTTTAATGGCATCCCAATCTTAGTCCGTAGGATTCAATATTGAGTTGGCCCACCCTTTGCAGCTATAACAGCTTCAACTCTTCTGGGAAGGCTGTCCACAAGGTTTAGGAGTGTCTATGGGAATGTTTGACCATTCTTCCAGAAGTGCATTTGTGAGGTCAGGCACTGATGTGGACGAGAAGGCCTGGCTTGCAATCTCTGCTCAAATTCACCCCAAAGGTGTTCTATCGGGTTGAGGTCAGGACTCTGTGCAGGCCAGTCAAGTTTCTCCGCCCCAAACTTGCTCATCCATGTCTTTATGGACCTTGCTTTGTGCACTGGCCCAAATCGTTTGGTGGAGGGGGGATTATGGTGTGGGGTCGTTTTTCAGGGGTTGGGCTTGGCCCCTTAGTTCCAGTGAAGGGAACTCTTAAGACGTCAGCATACCAAGACATTTTGAACAATTTCATGCTCCCAACTTTGTGGGAACAGTTTGGGGATAGTCCCTTCCTGTTCCAACATGACTGTGCACCAGTGCATAAAGCAAGGCCCATAAAGACATGGATGAGTGAGTTTGGGGTGGAGGACCTTGACTGGCCTGCACAGAGTCCTGACCTCAACCCAAAAGAACACCTTTGGGATGAATTAGAGCGGAGACTGTGAGCCAGGACTTCTCATCCAACATCAGTGCCTGACCTCACAAATGCGCTTCTGGAAGAATGGTCAAACATTCCCATAGACCCTCCTAAACGTTGTGGACGGCCTTCCCAGAAGAGTTGAAGCTGTTAAAGCTGCAAAGGGTGGGCCAACTCAATATTGAACCCAATGGACTAAGACTGGGATGCCATTAAAGCTTGTGTGTGTGTAAAGGCAGGTGTCCCAATACTTTTGGTAATATAGTGTACATAACAAGTCAGGGCATGATTAAGCCTATCAGACTCCACCTGTAACTAACAATACAACTTCCAGCTTGATTGATCCATTTTAATGTCCTATTGTTAAAGTATAACTCCAGCCAAGATCACAGTCTCACTCATAATATTGGGGTATATGCAGTTGGTGTATTTGTTTAAGTTGCAACTAGATGGTGCAAAAACCAGGGGCATTTAGTAGGAGGCAGTTTTCCAAAATTTGGCCATGGTTGGTAAATGACTTTAATTCCGGTGGAGCAGCTCCCTTGTTTCCCCCGTGTCCAGTGATGGCCCAACTGCTACCCTAAAAAAACCACAAGAACATTCCTTATGGTTAGCTGCAAAATAACCTGGACTGAGGGTTACAGTTTATGAGCAAGAGCCACATACAGAGTACACATTGGTGATTGTGCTGAGATCTGCTGACCACATGTCTCCTCTCCCCGAAAGGTCCATCCAAAACAAGTATCGCACCTACCTGAGCCCGGCCTGGCAGGTAAGTCCTTTTCTTTCTTTATTTTATAATTATGTTCCTTGTATTTTTGAAAAATTCAATAAACAGCCCTCGCAGGGGCTAACCTGGGCCGCCACACAATGAACCCTTACGATAAAACACCCCAACATAACCCATGTGTGGTGTGACCTCAGGCAATTATCACTATGATCCATCAGTAATATAACACCCCTCAGCAGAGGCATTTCCAGAATCACATCCCCCCCCCTTCAACGATTACACAGGGGTGTCCAACATCTGTACTGTAGAGTCATTCTGAAGACATTTGGACCACACTTTCTCAAGCGTTTTAGGGCAACCTCTATTGCTATAGGTATTGCTATATAATGGCAATGCAACGTTGACTAGTTGTTCCCAGAAGATGACGGTTGGAGGGTTGGGCTTTTTCCAAGTAAGGGTTATGGCCTTTCTTGCATAGAATAATAACAGCCCCAAGAGTGTACGCTCGGCCACTGTGTTGGCCAACTCTTCCACCAAGCCTACAGACACGTAAGGAGGGAGGAAATGCAATTCCCGAGACCAGACAAACAGTGCGGACTACCTGCTCCCAATAGTGGGTAATGGCAGGGCATGTCCAAAATATGTGGGAGAAGTCTCCCAGAGGATGAGAGCATCTCCAGCAACTCTGGGAAGCATTCAGATTCGTTTTGTGAACTCTGGATGGGGTGAAATAGGCTCTGTGCACCATCTTGAATTGAATGAGTCTATCTCTGAGGGAGACTGGTGCTTGAAGGGGAAGTCCCAGATGTCTGACCAATCCTCTCCGTCAAGGTCAGTTACGTCAGCTAGCCATTTACTCCAGAGCAAAGGTGTGCACAGCCTATTGCATTAGGGTGGGCACCACAAAGCGCAAACAAACATGAGTGTGTGTGTATATATTTCAGAAGGACAGAGATCAATTTCAGTAGTTCATTTTTATTTTATTTTATTTACTTTTTTACACTTTTGTTTTTTTATTTTTTTTTTTTTTTTACGATTTTATTTAGGAGCCCTGCTGGGGTGCTTTGGTGAAATATCAGGGGTCTAAAAAGACCCCTGATGTCTCACTTTTGAGACAGAGAAAGGGACTGAGGACAGAGATCCCCCTGTCCCTTTCTCTGCAGCCAGGCAGCAGGGGGAATCTGCACAGTACAGGGTGATTAGGGTGTGCCCAGGCACACCTGCCACTCTATGTGCGCACGCCTATGCTCCAGAGAGAAACCAATCCTGGGAGGTTAGTCATGCATAAGTGATTAGAAAAACCAATGTCTGTGTTATATAAACAGTCTGAGCATAGGGTTCCCTTCAGGTCTAACATGGAGAGGACCACAGGGGAATGAGAAAATTGGATACTAAAGGCATGGGAAATTGCCAGAAATGAAAAAAAATATTAAGCTGGAACATTGTATTTTAAGCTAATGTCGGAAAAGGAAAGGAACTTCCCCTGGTCAACCAGGTGGGGCAATAATTTTATTTTGTATTTTGACCTTATTCTTTTTATAATTTTCTGTACCCAACCATCAAAAAAACTTTCATTTGTTGCCCTTGTAACCATGGAGGTAGTTTGTAGACAAAGTTTCCCACAGTTCTTAGCCCCCCTGCTCCTGCCATAGGCTCACTGCCTTAACTAAAAGCCTGATGTCACAACACCTGGGGTCAGGTGACAGGTGCACACCGCTGGAGTGCAAATCGCACCTAGGGTTGTGGAACGCACCTTTGAGGTTGTGGACCTATAGCTGACTGCTGCTAATGAGTTCCGGCTGAAATGGGAAAAGGGCCCCCTGGAGCACGGACACTGAAACACAGGGGGCTAGTGCATCCGTTTCCCCAGGGTGCGGAGTCTAAGAGCCATTGGGTGTTCACCAGAGCCTCTAGTGGTGAGGATGGATTTGGCTGTAACTGGATCCAGGTCATAGCCCCCGGAGTTCCCTAGCTCACGCTCAGCTGGCTGCAGGTGGAAGAGAGGAAGCAGCAGCGCAGGAACAGCAAAGAATAGTCAGAGGTAATAGCAAAGGCTCAGGGCCACAAGCAGACAGGAGAAACAGAGAACAAGCCGAAGATCGGTACAAGGAATAAGACTCAGAGAAAACGCTAGGAACAACCACACACAAAGCCAAACACGGACAAACGTTGATCAGCAATGCAGGCTTACACTGCCAGGTATTATATTCTGTTCCCAATTAGGGCCTGGGGTGGAGACCAGCTGAGGAGGCCCTACTAAAGCACACAGGTGAGAGAGGCCCGGCCTTTAACTGGACACATGCAGCAAGGTAGGCAACAGATAAGACATTAATTTTTACTGTGGTTTCATGACACCTTACCAGAACTTGAGGTCAAATCACAGGCGCCCCTTGTAGGTCACTGTACTGGGAGTCTCATCTTTGCTATGAAATGTACTAAATTGCTGCACTCCTAGAAAGAAACATTATTTCTTTCTACTGTGCTTAGAAATAGCAGGTAAAAAAATGCTTATTAAAGAAAAAAAAAATCAATGTGCGAATGTCTCAAGCATTTGCGCAGCCATCATGAATAATTACCATAATATGCCTAAAATGTTTATTTGCTATGATCATCAGCTCCACCTAGGGGCCATAATGCGGTATTTGTGAAAGGGTGACAACACAAGATTACAATTATGAGACAGGGACAGAACGTTGTCACCCTGTAAAAGGAAGTAGCTGAACAGGGACCCTCATGGCAGGATTGCAAGGAATTCTTTTAATGATAGCTGCAGATTTAAAATAATTAAAAATAACTCTTGAAATTACATTAACATGTTTAGGTTTAAGTCTTCTTTAAAGCAGAACTCCATGCAAACAGCTGAAATCCGTATACCTGTACTTTATTGCATGACTAACAATTTGTGTTTAGCTATATTTGTGATCATGGCACCTCTGACAAACAGCATATGATCATTGGTCGGTGACCTAACTTTTATGCACCGCACATACAAATAAAGTTTATTCTTGCTTTTGAAGGGGTGAGTTTGCTTCCCTAGCTGACAAACTCCTCCTATGCAGTTTACTTTATTTATAATGTTATGTGTGTGTTGGAGAAGGAAACGCAGAAAGTAACGCATTGTGACTATGGATTTCCAGGAGCAGATACGGCTTTCACAGCAGGACTGGGGCCCCTCCTATCAGGCTCTGCGCAGGGCCCAGTATGATGCACTGAGACGTCTGCGAGCCTATTGGATCCCGCGATTCCTCATCCACCAGCAGAGGAGACTCAGGTACCCCCAGATGTTCCTACAGACAACCCCATACAGAATCCCCAAACTTCCCCCCAGAATCTAAGAATCTTCATCAGGATATTCATTTTTTTAGAAGTCCAGCTGGAAATAAGTGAAGGTCGTACTTATAAAGCAGTGAATCTGATATTCATCAAACATTCTCTGCAGGTGAATCTTCCAGGTTAATTTGCTTTAAATGACAGTGATTGAATCACCACCAGAGGATGTTTGGGGGAAGTCTCATTCACTGCTTTATAAATAGACCCAGTCTTTATCTAATGGTGACAAGTTCATTTTTTTTATTTTTGTGTATTTATTCTCATTTTTTATTTATATTTCTATATGTGCAAACAAATATAAAATACATACAGCATCCAATACACTGGTGACAAAGAGCATTATGGGTTCTGTAGAGAAAGCACAGCAGGGTTTGTTTGCTTTTAGACTATCTCTCTATAATTAAAAGTCTGTATGGAGCCATGCAGAGCAGGAAGAGGGATGGTGGAGCAGAGATGTTTCACTTCTCTGATCATTCAGCTGTGCCTGTACTTTGAGCTTCAGCTAGTTAGCTCTGTAAACACAAGCTTTTTCTTCAGCAAGGCAGTTAAGGGTAGCTTGGTGAATATATGAAAAAGGACAGTAGGGGGGGGGGGGCTGATTATAAGATAGCAAGAGGGGGACACATAACAGGGGGACCGGGTCACCAGAAAGCGGGGGGGGGGGGGC
>BLSH010440597.1:344128-366272 GCA_018402905.1 Glandirana rugosa
TCTCTCCCCCCCCCCCCCCCCAGACTGGGGGCTCCCTCAAGGTCCCGACAGCCTCAGTACTCCGTCTCCATCTCTTCCAACTGAACTCTCCTCCCAGACTGGGCCGATCCCAGGTATCCAAAGAGGCCCGCCCCCTGCCAATCCAGTTCGGAGACTGGCCAGAGCTCCCCAAGATACCCCATGAAGCTTCACCTCCTTTTCCCTACCCTTTCTTCCAGAACATTCTGGGTCGGAAAGGAGGGGTAACAAAGGGGTGTTACTTCCTTCAGTCACCAGTCACTCCCTAGGCCACTCCGCTGCCGAGGATCAAAACAATCAGGCCTGGCTTCCTGTCAGGCTTGACCAAATGTATCTCACCTGTCAAAGTCCTGACATCTAGCACCTACCTAACTGTAGAGGGTGCTTAAGAGGTATTGCAGGTATGAGATATACCAGGATGCACTGGGAAACCAACAAGCGAACCGGAAGGATCTCATCAGCAGTCACTTCTGGTCCACATGTATATATTCTGGAAGTGTCTGGTGCAGAGGTCACATCTGGTGTGCAGTGTGGAACAGCAGGAAAGTGATTGAGGTCTGCACCAGAGCGGAGCAACTAACAGATGGCACACATTGGGGTTGATTTACTAAAGCTGGAGAGTGCAAAATCTGGTGCAGCTGAGCATGGTAGCCAATCAGCTTCTAACTTCAGCTTGTTCAATTAAGCTTTGACAATAAAACCTGAAATCTGACTGTTTTTTTGCAGAGCTGCACCAGATTTTGCACTCTCCAGCTTTAGTAAATCAACCCCATTGTGTGCAACATGAGAATGCTATAGCAGAATGTGAGCGGGGACCAGAGAGGGAGGAAAGAGCAACAGAGGATCAGCAGAGCTTGGGGATCAGAGCAGGAGAAACTAGATGTAACACATGGTGAGTAGCATGGGAGTAATATAACAGTGAGCGATGAGCAGCGACCGGACAGAGAGGAGGATCAGCAAACCAGAGGATCAGCAGACCTGGGGGTCATTGCTGAGCATGGGGATAAGCAGAGCTGGGTGTTACTACTGAGTGGTCCATCAGCAGAGCTGGGGGTACTACTTAGCCGAGGATCTGCAAAGCTTGAGTACTACTGAGTGGGCCATTAGCAGAGCTGAATGTACCAATGAGCAGAGAATCTGCTGAACGAGGATACTAATAAGCTGGGGATCTGCTGAACGAAGGTACTAAGAAGCTGTGGATCTGCTGAATGAGGGTACTAATAAGCTGGAGATCTGCTGAACAGGGGTACTAAGGAGCTGGGGATCTGCTGAACAGGGGTACTAAGGAGCTGGAGATCTGCTGAACAGGGGTACTAAGGAGCTGGGGATCTGCTGACTGGGAATACTAATATATCAAAGAAACAGAAGGCGCGTGGACCTAGTGCATTATCTATAAACAAAGGCTTTATTAATCTACAAAAGTAGGTAGTATACTCACAAAAAAAGCCTTGAATAAAAGCTCATGTTAATATTCCTCACATGGGTACATAAAACTGTCCACATCTCATGGGATTGTCCCATAGAGGCTTAGGCTAAAGCATTTTGAGGAGTTCCTCTTCCTCAGAGACTGAGCTTTTATTCAAGTCTTTTTTTGTGAGTATACTACCTACTTTTGTATATTAATAAAGCCTTTATTTGGAGATAATGCACTAGACCCATGCGACTTCTGTTTCTTTGATGTTCCAGTGTTTTTGGCTTCCCCAGTCGGTGGAGGGCAGCGAGGAGTGCATTATCCTACTTTAGGGTCAGAACAAGGAGTTCATGATTGTATAGAGGCCAACGACACAGCGCAGGATTTTGAATTGTGTGTTTTTTGGGGATACTAATAAGCTGGGGATCGGCTGAACGAGGGTACTAATAAGCTGGGGATCGGCTGAACGAAGGTACTAATAAGCTGGGGATCTGCTGAACGAGGCTACTAATAAGGTAGGGATGTATTGAACAGGGGTATTAATGAGCTGGGGATCTGCTGAACGAGGGTACTAATAAGCTGGGGATCTGCTGAATGAGGGTACTAATAAGCTGGGGATCTGCTGAATGAGGGTACTAATAAGCTGGGGATCTGCTGAAATAGGGTACTAATAAGCTGGGGATCTGCTGAAAGAGGGTACTAATAAGCTGGGGATCTGCTGAAAGAGGGTACTAATAAGCTGGGGATCTGCAGAATGAGGGTACTAATAAGCTGGGGATCTGCCGAACGAGGGTACTAATAAGGTGGGGGTGTATTGAACAGGGGTACTAATAAGCTGGGGATCTGCTGAATGACGGTATTAATAAGCTGGGGATCTGCTGAATGAGGGTACTAATAAGCTGGGGATCTGCTGAATGAGGGTACTAATAAGCTGGGGATCTGCTGAATGAGGGTACTAATAAGCTGGGGATCTGCCGAACAAGGGTACTAATAAGGTGGGGATGTATTGAACAGGGGTACTAATAAGCTGGGGATCTGCTGAACGAGGGTACTAATAAACTGGGGATCTGCTAAGTGGGGGTACTATTGAGCTGGGGTTCTACTGGGCCCCTTTAAAACAAATATAAAGTCAACACACACACAGGGCATTTGTCAAACTTTATTAAAGCTTTTTAAAAGCATCACAGAAGCATCAAAAACACATCAAAAAAGCATGTTGAAGCGGTAGGCACTTTAACCCCTTGCTGACCAGCCCCCACAGTCATACTGCGGCAGATTGGCTCGGCTGTGCGAATCGCCGTCATTGTACGTCGGGCACGTACACAGCAGTAGATCCCCGTTCTGTCAGGGGAGAAGAGAGAGATTGTCTGTTCCCAGTGATTAGGAACAGCGATCTCTCTCCTCCTCCAGTCAGCCCAGCCCCCATACAGTTAGAAACGCCTCCCAGCGAACACATTTAACCCCTTGATCACCACTAGTGTTAACCCCTTTCCTGCCAGTGTTGTTTATACAGCAATCAGTGCATTTTTATAGCACTGATTACTGTATAAATGTAACTGGTCAAGTGTCAAAAGTGTCCGATCTGTCCGCTGCGATGTCGCAGTCCCGCTAAAAATCACTGATCACCATTGCCAGTAAAAAATAAATAAATAAAAATGCCATAAATGTATTCCCTATTTTGTAGACACAAACCAATTATTATACGCTAATTGGGATTTTTTTTTACCAAAAATATGTAGAAGAATACATATTGGCCTAAACTGTGGAAGAAATTTTTTTTTTTACATTTTTTTTTGGATGTTTATTACAGCAAACAGGAAAAATATTGTTTTTTTTTTTTTCAAAATGATCGCTCTTTTTTTGTTTATAGCGCAAAAAATTAAAACTGCAGAGGTGGTCATATACCACCAAAAGAAAGCTCTATTTGTGGGGAAAAAAGGATGTCAATTTCGTTTGGATACAACGTCGCACGACCGCGCAATTGTCAGTTAAAGCGACGAAGTGCCGAAACGCAAAAAATGGCCTGGTCAGGAAGGGGGTAAATCCTTTCGGACCTTAAAGTGATTGTAAAGTCTTGTTTTTTAAAAAAAATAAAAATAACAAACATGTTACACTTACCTCCTCTGTGCAGTTGGTTTTGCACAGAGCAGCCCAGATCCTCCTCTTCCCGGGTCCCTCTTCTGTGCTCCTGGCCCCTCCCTCCTTCGAGTGCCCCCTCAGCCAGTAGCTTTCTATGGGGGCACCCGAGCCGAGTCACAACTCCCTGTGTCCATTCAGACACGGAGCCCCAATCTGGCCCGCCTCCTCTCTCCCCTGATTGGCTGACAGACTTTGATTGACAGCCGTGTGAGCCAATGGCGCTGCTGCTGTGTCTCAGTCAATCCGGAAAAGTGTCCTGGACGGATGAGGGGATCGTGGGCATCGCTGGAGAGAGATGGGCCTCAGGGTAAATATTAGAGGGGTGCTGGGTGGGCTGTTACACACACAAGGTTTTTTATCTTAAAGCGGAGTTCTACCCTATTAAAATTCAGCAGCTACAAAAAGTGTATCTGCTGACTTTTAATAATCGGACACTCACCTGTCCCAGGCTCCAGTGACGCAGCCGCCCGTCGCTCTTCTCCCCCACCCTTCGGCGGCGCCTGCATCACAAGTGTGGGCGCGCACTGCGCATGTGCGAGTCACGCTGTGAAAGGCCGGCGTATCTTCTGGGACCTGTGACGTGTCCCAGAAGATCGCCAAGGTGGGGGGGGGGGGGGAACTTACTTCCGGTTCTGCGGCACCAGGAGAGGAAGTGGACCTGGGACCCTGTAACCCCCCCCCCCCCAAAAAAAAAGACATGCCAATTGTGGCATGTCGGGGGGTCACCTTCCCTTAAAGTGGAAGTTCCACTTTTGGGTGGAACTCCGCTTTAATGCATAAAATGCACCTTCTGCCTTTACACTTGTTAACGTCGAAGCAAGTATAAATGAGCCCTTAGAAGCAGTGGGGTATATTTATGCACTGGAGGAGGTGGGGAGGGTATGCTGGGATTTGTAGTACCCCAGTATTTGAGTTAAGAAAATTTGGGGCTGTAGTATGGAATGAGACCCATGATGGGCGGACAGCCCTGGCTTTGCCCCATACTATTATATCTGTGTATAGAGTGCTCTGCTTTTCTATTGCATCAGTTCTTATCTCTCACCGGCAGGTTTGAGCCCCCACAGTACACTCAGATCTTCCTCCTCTGGCAGGAGCTCAGCGAGTATGGAGACGGCAGAACGGACCAATGGGATGACAGAGAACAGCGTGGAGGGACCGGGTACAATATGGAGGTGCATGTCCGCTCCACTGTGCAAAAGGATGACACCGCAGGTGTGTGTCTGTCTAGAGCAGTGATTGTCAACCTATGAGCTAAAGTGGGTCTCAAATGCGGCCCCTGACATCCCCAAAGGGCCGCACACCAATATATGTAATGCCGGAGAGGACTGTCAGAGACAGCAGACCTAATAGAGGAAACGAGGGTCAGAGAGTGAGGACAGGATACATTGTTGGCTGAGAACATGTTACATGAGGATAGTCAATGTTACATGAGGAATCAATGTTCCCACTACAGACTGCCGAGTGCCGCATATCATATATCACAGGGCCGTGTGTGGCCCTTGGACCGCAGGTTGGGCACCAGGGCTCTAGAGCACACAGTGCAATTAGTTTTGGTCCCAATGTTAATTTGGACACATTTTTGGTGATTCAGCAATTCGGATGTATCCGAATATCCGAAGGAAATAGTAACGAATTTCATTGAATTGAAAATTTTTTTGTTTATTCTTTTTCTAACAAATTCCAAATTTTCAGAACCATTCAAATTCAGATTGGTCGAAAAACGATCGACCGGTTTGAATTCTGAGAAGAAAAGCTGGTTGTTAAGGAGCGGGCCAAGAAGCCGGCCACCGCATCCTTAGCAACCGATGACTTATCAGCTGTCAGCAGGCTTCCCCGCTGAGAGCTGAAATGTGAACATAAGAATGCTGCCATTAGAAAATACAGAAAAAAAAAGCGTGGGGTCCCCCCTCCAAATCATACCAAGCCCTTCGAGTCTAGTATGGATTTTAAGGGGAACCCTACGCCAAAATTTAAAAAAATGGTGTGGAGCCCCCCCAAAAATCCATACCAGACCCTCATCCGAGCATGCAATCCGGCAGGCCAAGAAAGGCAAGCGGACAAGCGAGTGTCCCCCCCCCCCTCCCCCTGAACCATACCAGGCCACATGCCCTCAACATGGTGGGGTGCTTTGGGGTAGGGGAGGCTCTGCTCCCCCTCACCCTAAAGCACCTTGTTGATGTGGACAAGGGCCTCTTCCCCACAACGCTGGCCGGTGGTTGTGGGGGTCTGCGAGCGGGGGGCTTATTGGAATCTGAAAGCCCCCTTTAACAAGGGGGCCCCCAGATTCCAGCCCCACCCACCTATGTGAATGAGTATGGGGTACTTGGTACCCCTACCCATTCTCCGAAAAAAGTCTAAAAACTGAATAAAGACAACACAATTTTTGGCAATTTCTTTATTAAAAAATAAAAAAAGCCTGCTGACATCGGTTGTTAAGGAGGCGGCAGCCGGCATCCCAGCCTGCTCCTTAGCAACCATTTATTCTTCAAATCGGTCCATCATTTTTCGACCGATCCGAATTCGAACCATTACGAAAATTTGGAATTCATTAGAAAATTAATAAACAAAACCAAATTAAACGAATTCCGAGACAAAATGAGTAACATAACAAATCTATCCGAAACGAAACAAATGTTTCCGTTCTGCACATGTCTAGTACACAGTGTACAGCTGACCACATTGTAACAATTGTCACCATACTTTGTCTCTTTTATTTTATTAAAGCCCAACCCTGGGAAATCTGAAAATTCTCCCTTAGGCCTAGCTCACATGTGAGGTCAGGGGGTGATAAAACTACTGTAGGTGATATTTCCTCCCACACGTGCCCCTTCCCCTGACTTCTCCATTAAGATCAATGGCACAACTATTAGTGCGTCCCCACATGCCAGGGTGCTAGGGGTAACCCTAGACTCTGAACTGTCCTTTCAAGACCACATCCAATCCCTGTCCAAATCATGCTGCCTCAGCCTACGCAACATCTCTAGAATACGCCCCTTTTTAACCAATGAGACCACCAAGCTTCTAATTCCCTCTCTGGTTATCTCTCGCCTCGACTCCTGCAACTCTCTCCTCATTGGATTACCTTTACATACATTATCCCACCTTCAGTCAATGCTGCTGCAAGACTTATCTACCTTGCCAACCGCTCAGTGTCCTCCACCCCTCTCTGCCAATCTCTCCACTGGCTTCCACTCACCCAACGTATAAAATTCATAGTACTAACAATAATTTACAAAGCCATCCACAACTCTGCCCCCAGCTACATCTCTAACCTGGTCTCCAAATACCAACCAAGCCGCCCTCTTCGCTCCTCCCAAGACCTCCTGCTCTCTAGCTCCCTTGTCACCTCCTCCCATGCTTGCCTCCAGGATTTCTCAAGAGCTTCTCCCTTCCTCTGGAACTCCCTACCCCAATCAGTCCGACTGTCTTCTAATCTATCCATCTTTAGACGATCCCTGAAAACTTTTCTCTTTAAAGAATCCTATCCTGCTTCTACCTAATACTCTTTCTTTCTACATCAGCTCATCCCCCACAGCTTTTACCTTTTGTATCAATTGACCCTCCCTCTTAGATTGTAAGCTCTAACGAGCAGGGCCCTCTGATTCCTCTTGTACCAAATTGTGATGTAACTACTGTCTGCCTTCATTTTTGTAAAGCGCTGCGCAAACTGCTGGCGCTATATAAATCCTGTATAATAATAATAAAAATAATAGGTGGTTGAGCCAGTTTTACTACCCCTCCGGCTGCCTGGCTGAACACAAACATGGAGCCGCTTACAGCTGTACACATGCTGCCGCCGCTGCAGGACCATGACAGAGATTAGACAGCGTGTCGCTTTCAGCGAGCGCTACTGCCGATGACCGCCTTTAATACAGGACTATGGGGCCACGTCACAACTGCCCATGCATGTGATTGTGGCACGGTAGTGCGCCATTTAAAGGGTTTGATTGAGTAATAAAGAGACAGCATATCGCCACTTCAAAATGTCCTCTAAAAAGTAATCCACCCTGAATCGCTCTTCAGAGGGCATCACACATCTGAATGAGCCCTTGCAGCAGGGCTACCTGCGCACCGGTCATTTAGTTTAGGGGGGAATAAGGCTGGGTTCATCCCTACAGGTGAAGGATCGGGTAAGTAAATATTCTCTTCTATACCCCCTAGACCTAAACAAGCAGTTTTCAAGTTTCCTGCAATTGGGCTTTTTTTCTTTTTATGCAATATCATTTTTAACCTCTTGCCGTCCGTGTGATGCAAACGTGCTGCAGCAAAGAGGGCGTAACGGTCACATGGTGCACATATGCGTAAATAGGCGTCCAAGTTTCTGCGGTAGGAGCGCATACACTATGCGCTCCCAGTACAGTGACTGAGCTGTCACAGATAGCTCCTAGTCTCTAGTAATGATCCCCCCCCCCCAAAGGGATGCTGGGGCAGGTAGGGTGGGGTTAAAAAACAAAGAAGTACACAGAGGTAACCATTTGAAAGGGAGACTAAAGCTCCACCTGCTGGCTCCAGAGGGTAATGAAGATTATTATACAATATAACTGCACTCCTGATACGGCACACTTCGGGGGATTATTCCTCAGGCGTTGGGCAGTGTGGGGAACAGGAGAGATCGTTTTTACCCTCCTTTCCTGGCAATGTCTTAATTATAATTTGAAGATCGGAGATTAGTAAGCTTTTATTAAAAAACAAAACCTCCCTGATGATGGATATCTTCCAGGTTGTGGCCCTGGAGGGCGGCCAGATGCTGCGCTGGGCCCATCCTACGTGACCCCGGAGAAGATCCAGTCCTCAGATTTTTGGTCGATGTACCACCTGGTTCTGACGGCGCTGTGTGACCCCTGGCTGCGATTCCTGAACTATGACATCGCCACCTTCCTAAAGTAAGTGTGGATACAATGTTACAGAATGATTCCTCCCCATGCCACCCAAAGTGGTGATAAAAGTGAACCTTCCCTTTAAGGAGGAAAGGGCTGCCTTCAGGTGAGCCGACTCTGTTTGTGTATTGCTATATACAGTCATAGGTGTGCGCAGCCTATTGCATTAGAGTGTGTCTGTATATATGTCACAAGGGCAGAGGTTGGTGTCAGAAGTTTATTTTTATTTTATTTATTTTTTTACAATTTCATTTTTTATAATTTTTTTACAATATTATATTCTATTATTTTTTTTACAATTTTATTTAGGAGCCCTGCTGGGGGGGGGGGCTTTGGTGCAATATCAGGGGTCTAAACAAACCCCTGATGTCTCACTTTTGAGACAGAGAAAGGGACTGAGGACAGAGATTCCCCCGTCCACCCTATGTGCGCACACCTATGTATACAGTATATATATATATATATATATATATATATATATATATATACAGTATGTCCAATGGAAGCTGGTGTTTTTTTCTGGGGGAGGGGTCACCCCCGGTCGGCCGGGTCACCACCTCCCCCAGTCCAGGCCCCGCACTTACCCCATTTCACGGGGCAGCGCAGCGGGCAGTGTCAGCTTCTCTCTGGGCTGCGGGCTGCTTGTTGGCTCTGTTCCGGTATTCTCCCTCCTCTCCTCCTCCAGCCGGCCAATCCAATCGGATCTCATTTCGGCCAATGGGTGACGGGTCTCATGACTCGCTTCCTGATTGACCGGGAGGAGATGCAGTGTTACAATAGCGAATATTCATTCGCTATTGTAACACAACTGGGTGGACTCGGAGCTATTGTAACACAACTGGCTGCGCCCCGAGACCACCCTTTTTTGAAGCCTATTCGAGCCCCTGGCTCTAATCATGTGCTTAACCCCCCCCCATTGGAATCCATGTGTCCGGCGTCCCTGCATGTAGATAAGAAACAAATTCTCCTGTATTTGGTGTACCTTTTTATCTTCAGACTTCTCTTCTCTACATCCATTCCAAGGGCTGAATTTATAAAGATTGTCTGAGAGTTCAGAAAAAATGGGGTGGAGAGCTGAAGTTACACTCTGCAGAACTCAGCGAGGGGAACTTACCCCACACCCCACCTCCACACAGCACACAGGAACAGAGCTGAGGCTGTCAATCAGCTAAATGTCCCTCCCCTGTCACCATTTTTTCTCTTGGTGTCAGGAAAACTTGTCAGAAGCAATTCATGCTGATAGCAGAAGAAGGAGGCAGCAGACAGAAATGACACTTAGTGCTCTGGATTGAGACAAGTACACACTATAGAGGCAGGGGCGTATCATGAAATTAGTGGGCCAGTGTGCAAGCCCACACCACACTGATAATCCCCGGCTGTCAACTAGGGACAGATCATCCTTAAGTGCAGTGTTGGTCAGAGCACTGGGGCTGCGATCTTTGATTTTTAGCGGTACTGCAATATTGCAGCGGACACGTCGGACCATTTTGACACACTTTTTTGGGACCATTGGCATTTATACAGCGATCAGTGCTATGAAAATGCACTGATTACTGTGTAAATGCCATTGGCAGTGAAGGGGTTAACCTGGAGGGGGCGCTCTAAGGGTTAACTGTGTTCCCTCAGTGTGTTCTAACTGTATGGGGGCTGGCAGGGGGAGGGGAGTGATCACGGCTCCCAAATACAGGAACCCTGTGATAACATCCCTCCCCCCTCTGTCAGAACGGAGATTCATGTTTACATACACGGACCTCCGTTCTTTCACTGCGGGGGGGCCATCGCCCTGGCCCCCCCCCGGAACACAGTGTGCCTCCGGCGGCCCTCACAATAGCCGTTCTCGTGGTGATAACAAACCATGTTGCCGCCGTCAAGCCACGGCGGGCGGTCAGCAACTGGTTAGATACGCTCACTTTATTGCTAGAATTACTCTGAAATTCAAGACTTGGCTGGGTGTAGTAAGATGTCCGCTCTCTTCTGACTGCAGGTGTTCTGTCAGATGAGCAAACCTGGTAGCGGTGGTGCAACGTCACTTCCCTTACCTAATCTGACGGGTCACCGATTCTGACGGAACACCTGCTTTGCATAGAGAAGCACAGAGATCCAATGATGATATCACTGTGGCCAAATTAGGGTATGTATGAAAACAGAAATATTTTTGTTTATAAATATCATTAGCATGTTGATGGGGGAGGGGACCACCGGGGGAAGTAAAATCTATGCAGATTAAACTTCAGCTTTCCGTTATCACAATGTCAAGCTTTCTAAGGAAGGGAAGGTCCCATAGCTTGAATCCTTAATAACTTAAAGGAGAAGAAAAGGCAAAACTTTTTTTTTTACATTTTGGAGAGAATAAGAGAGGGCTATGACCCTGTCAGTTTTTTTTCATCTGTGCCGTATTGAGCAGATTTACATTTACTTCCTGTCCCATAAATAAAACGAAGTGAGAGGAAATCACTCCAAAGTGGGGCAATCCCTGGTTGTCACCAGAACTAGCGTCCCCATTGGAAGATGTCCCCTCTATTCCTGGTAACAACCCAAAATTTGAGAATCATCTTTCACTCTCAATAAACAGGACAGATAGAGAGGGGTGAATGTCCCTAATGGGATAAAGCTCTGCCTTTGGTTATGGCTTTAGCAGATGAAGTTCATCGATTGGCGATGGGGGCATCTAGTGGCCAAACTGGGAAACTACACCAGGTGCTTTACCCTACAGGACCCTCATGGGGGGGGGGATCACCAGGGATTGTGTTTGACAGCTGCTGAAAGGTTGCAAACAACTTTTGAAATGACATTAACATCTGTAGGGACCATTCCTTAAGCTGGAGTGTCCATCATCTAAATTTAGTGTTTGCAGCTAGCCTGTAGCCAGCCTGAGCTTTGTTTGTGTTATGTGCGTTCGTTGGGTTTCTCCTAAACTCAAAGACATTGATTGCCTCTGCCTGCTGCTGTTGAGTTTTCGCCAGAGAAGATACAATGTATTGGGTTATTAATATTTTTTCTGCCTTGGCCAATCACTGATGGGTTTATGCCAGTGATATGGGCAGAGAACAGGATAAACATTTGAAACTTCTAGAAAGGCCTCCAAAGCTTTGCCTGCTCAGGATGGAAGCATGAAAGGGTCAAGTCTTTGCCTCCTGGGCTTTTGCCTGGGGGGAGGAAGCCAGAGTGAAGAAGGGTTTGTACTCTTGTGGGTCTGAACCTTGGGCCTACATAGTCTAAGCTAGCCTTTCTTTGGACAGCTGGCTTGTCCTTGGTCGCAAGGACCTTATCGAAAGGTCTTTGCCTCCAAGGCTTTGCCTGGCAAAGATGTTAGCTTGGAAGGGTCCAGTCTTTTCCTCCCAAGGCCCATTGGTTGAGGGAGAAAGCCAGACTGAAGAAGGGATTGTTCTTTTAGGGTCCTGAACCTGGGGGAGAATCTAAGCTGGCCTGTCCTTGGAGACAAGGACCTTCTAGAAAGGTACAGTGCCTTGCAAAAGTATTCATACCCCTTGACATTGTCCACATTTTGTCATGTTACAACCAAAAACGTAAATGTCGTTAATTGGGATTTTATGTGATAGACCAACACAAAGGGGCACATAATTGTGAAGTGGAAGGAAGATGATAAATGGTTTTCAATTTTTTTTTGATGTGAAAAGTGTGTGGGGGGGGGGGCATTTGTATTCAGCCCCCTTTATTCTGATAGCCCTAACTAAAATCTAGTGGGACCAATAGCCTTCAGAAGGAACACACCAGACAGGTCAGGGATAAAGTTGTGGAGAAATTTAAAGCAGGATTAGGTTATACAGAAATATTCCAAGCTTTAAACACCTCATGGAGTTCTGTTCAATCCATCATCCAAAAATGGAAAGAGTATGGCACTGCAAACTTACCAAGACATGGCCGTCCACCTAGACTGACCAGTTGGGCAAGGAGAGCATTCATCAGAGAAGCAGCCAAGAGGTCCATGGTAACTCTGGAGGAGCTGCAGAGATCCACAGCTCAGGTGGGAGAATCTGTCCACAGGACAACTATTAGCCGTGCTCTCCACAAATCTGCCCTTTATGGAAGAGTGGCAAGAAGAAAGCCATTGGTGAAAGAAAGCCACAAGAAGTCCCGTTTGCAGTTTGCGAGAAGCCATGTGGGGGACACAGCAAACATGTGGAAGAAGGTGCTCTGCTCAGATGAGACCGAAATTGAACTTTTTGGCCTAAAAGCAAAATGCTATGTGTGGCGGAAAACTAACACTGCAGATCACCCTGAACACACCATCCCCACTGTGAAACATGGTGGTGGCAGCATCATGTTGGGGGGATGCTTTTCTTTGGCAGGTACAAGGAAGCTAGACAGCATTGATGGGAAGATGGATGGAGCCAAATACAGGGCAATCTTAGAAGAAAACCTGTTAAGGTCTGCAAAAGACTTGAGACCAGGGCGGATGTTCACCTTCCAGCAGGACAACGACCCTAAACATACAGCCAGAGCTACAATGGAATGGTTTAAATCAAAGCATATTCATGTGTTAGAATGGCCCAGTCACAGTCCAGACCTAAATCCAATTGAGAATCTGTGGCAAGACTGGAAAATTGCTGTTCACGGACGCTCTCCATCCAATCTGACAGAGCTTGAGTTATTTTACAAAGAAGAATGGGCAAAAATGTCCTCTCTAGATGTGCAAAGCTGGGAGAGACATCCCCAAAAAGACTTGCAGCTGTAATTGCAGGGAAAGGCGGTTATACAAAGTATTGACTCAGGGAGGCGCCATACAAATGCCCTCCACACTTTTCACATATTTTTTGTAAAAAATGTTGAAGTCGCCTCACAATTATGAGCCCCTTTGTGTCGGTCTATCACATGAAATCCCAATAAAATACATTTACGTTCTTGGTTGTAACATGACAAAATGTGGAAAAATTCAAGGGGCATAAATACTTTTTCAAGGCACTGTACTTGTCTCTATGGCTTTGTCTGGGTAGGATATAAGTGTGGAAGGACCCAGTCTTTGCCTCCTGGGCTTTTGCCGGGGGGAAGAAGCCAGAGTGAAGAAGGGTTTGTACTCTTGGGGGTCTGAACCTGGGCGTACAGAATCTAATATAGTCTGTCTTTGAAGGCAAGGACCTTCTAGACCAGGGTTTCTCAGCTAGGGTTCTGTGGAACCCTAGGATTCCTCCAGAGGTTGCTAGGGGTTCCTTGAGCAATGGTCAATTTCTACCTCTCAGATAAATTCCCAATGACATCATTGATCTTTTTAGCGATCTGTAAGGGGGGAATTCTTCCCAATGACCACAAGTGTAAGGAGCATTCTTCCCATTGACCATCACACTAATGTATCATGAGTTGTAGATTTTTAATTTTTAGCAGGGGTTCCCCAAGAATTATTTCAAGGGTTCCTCGGTGTTGAAAAGGTTGAGAAAGGCTGTTCTAGACAGATCCTTGCCTCCACAGCTTTGATTGGTCAAGATGTAAGTATGGAAGGGTCCAGTCTTTTCCTCCCAAGGCCCATTGCTTTAGGTAGGAAGCTAGAGTGAAGAAGGGTTTGTTCTCTTGGGGTCCTGAACCTGGGGTTAGAGAATCTAAGCTGGCCTGTCCTTGGAGGCAAGGACCTTCTAGAAAGGTCCTTGCCTTTATGACTTTGCCTGGGGAGGATGTAAGTGTAGAAGGGTCAAGTCTTTGCCTCCCAGGCCCATTGCCTGAAGGAGGAAGTCACAGTGAAGATGGGTTTGTTCTTTAGAGGGCCTGAATCTGGGCCTACAGATTATAAGCTGGCCAGGAAAACACGAAGATGAGCCAATAAAATTGCAAAAAAGGATAAAAGGTAAAGAAGTCTATTTGTTAGTCAGTCAGTTGTTGGGTCACCAACAGGAGAGGGGAGCCCCTTAAAGCCCAGCAGCTTTTTTGGTGGTGCTTCACATGTTACAGACGATCTGAGATTTTAGTGATTGGGTTTCCATAGACTTTAAGGGTCAGTGTAGGAAGTTAACAGTGCAGAAAATCCTCCTTAACAACCGGCACAGACAGCAGACACGGAGCTGTTTATATTCTGATGTAAGACACCATTCCTCCCAGGGATACCTGAGATGTCAGCTGAGACTGGGGCTTGTTACTGGAGCTGCAGAGCCCAGCTGTGCCCAGAGCATAAACCGCCCTCCGCCCAGAACTGCACAGCACTGAGGAACGGAGCGATGGCCAGACCCCACCCGGGGAAGACGGTCACCTGGGGGTAAGATGGCAGTTGTGCCCCACTTCTGCTGAGATTATTGCTGCACACAACACATGATGTTGTGATAGTCTGGTGGGCTGAGATCTTCCCTGCCTTCCTATATCTCTTGGGGACTCAAACAGCGAGGTCTCCCTGGAATAGTTTCTGGCTGTGTTACCTTTATGTGCTCCAGTACCTCCTGTTACATTCTCCATCATATAAAATAAATAAAAATGCAACAGGGATGGTGGGAACCCCTCATAATGGGCACAGCAGGTGTACAGACCCGGGAACTCAGCACAGGGATGGTGGGAACCCCTCATAATGGGCACAGGAATTGTACATACCCAGGACGCCAGTGCAGGGATGGTGGGAACTCCTTATAATGGGCACAGCAAGTGTACAGACCGACCCAGGAACTCAGCATAGGGATGGTGGAGCATAGGGATGGTGGAGCATAGGGATGGTGGGAACCCCTCATAATGGGCTTAACAGATGTACAGACCCAGGAACTCAACACAGGGAGGGTGAGACCCCTCATAATGGGCAAAACAGGTGTACAGACCCCAGGACTCAGCATAGAGATGGTGGGAACCTCTCATAATGGGTACAGCAGGTGTACAGACCCAGGAACTCAACACAGGGATGGTGGGAACCCCTCATAATGGGCACAGCAGGTGTACAGACCCAGGAACTCAACACAGGGATGGTGGGAACCCCTCATAATGGCCACAGCAGGTGTACAGACCCAGGAACTCAACACAGGAATGGTGGGAACCCCTCATAATGGACACAGCAGGTGTACAGACCCAGGAACTCAACACAGGAATGGTGGGAACCCTCATAATGGGCACAGCAGGTGTACAGACCCAGGAACTCAGCACAGGGATGGTGGGAACCCCTCATAATGGGCACAGCAGGTGTACAGACCCAGGAACTCAGCACAGGGATGGTGAGAACCCCTAATAACAGGTACAGCAGGTGTACAGACCCAGGAACTCAGCACAGGGATGGTGAGAACCCCTAATAACAGGTACAGCAGGTGTACAGACCCAGGAACTCAGCACAGGGATGGTGGGAACCTCTCATAATGGGCACAGCAGGTGTACAGACCCAGGAACTCAGCACAGGGATGGTGGGAACCTCTCATAATGGGCACAGCAGGTGTACAGACCCAGGAACTCAGTACAGGGATGGTGGGAACCTCTCATAATGGGCACAGCAGGTGTACAGACCCAGGAACTCAGTACAGGGATGGTGGGAACCTCTCATTATGGGCACAGCAGGTGTACAGACCCAGGAACTCAATACAAGGATGGTGGTAACCCCTCATAATGGGCACAGCAGGTGTACAGACCCTGGGACTCAGCACAGAGATGGTGGGAACCCCTTATAATGGGCACAGCAGGTGTACATAGCTGGGAACTCGCCAATACTCACTCCAGCCTCACCTGCGCATCATTGCTCTGAATTGACTTCCTGATAGTGACAATGGTGGACCATGCCAGTGCAATGTGTGTTGGTATGGCTGTCTATAGTCACCACCATGGGCACATGTGAAAGGGTGAAGCTTATTAGAGCAATTGGGAGACAGGGACAGAGCATTGTCAGTCTATAGGAAGTGCCTTAACTATAGGAAGCATGGCAGGATCACCTGGAATTATAGTGGGGGTTTTTTTCTTGTTTTTTAGGGTGTTATGGGCTTTAAATGTCTCATGGGAGTCACAAATGCCCCTTTAACCTACCCTGGACCATTTCTTTTGTCAAAAACCCTAACCCTAATGGAACATGTGATCTCCATGTCTGCACTATCATAACAATCACATGGCTTTGTTGATAATTGGCGATGAATGGCTTTGTTTACAAACACACAACGCCAGGGTGTCACAGCTAGGGGCACTGCGTGAGTCATTCCTCCTTCTAACCAAGCAGATTGTCAGCCACTCGAGGAATCCTGCTAATGTCCATAATTAAAACTCCAGGATAAGCAAATTTTGTCTAAATCCATTCCTCATGTGTATTCTTCCTTGAATCTCAGTGAGCTTTGTGTATTTCCTGCAGATCCAGTGTGAGACTTCCTGTAATAAAGACCGCTCACTGCTGCTCTCTCTCCTTGTGCAGGGTGACTGGTCTTGTCTCCGCCCCCTCCTGTAGTTTTCTGTAGTGGGCGGGGTCTGCTGGGTCCCTCCCACTGCTCTGGCCAGGCTATGTACAGCACACTGATGATGTCCCTGCTGCTTTTACAAGGCAGTATCTGGGTTTGCAGCCGTATTTGTTGCACACAGAATGGATCCTGTGTGGCTATTGGATTTCATATTTAAATAAATTTGTGGGGGGCCTGGGGTTCATCTTTAATCCCCCCTCTCAACTTTCCAAAAGACAGAGCCTGAGAAGAATAAATCCATAGGCCAGATCCTGTACAGATATTGGCGGAGCGGGCAGATTTCCTGGATGGGAAAGTAAATATCAGCCAACGGATCAAAGGTGACGGCGTGGGAAAAGCAAGAAGATGGTTGGACATTCGGAAGATCTAAGAGTTTTGTTTTTTATTTACAGACCAGCGTGCAAAATGTAAAATGATTTCTGCTCTCTTGTATTTTAGATGCTGTGCACCGGTTTCCTCCCAGCCCCAGGAGACGGACAGCTTGGAGGACCAATCACCAAAGGCTGGGCAGAAAAGGTGACCATTAAACCCCTCCCCACCCCCAATTCAGATTCTATATTCAGTGCATTCACCACTTAACAATAGTTGATGCGAAAGGATTCTTCGCTGTAACAGCAGAAATGCTGGAAAACAAGGCGAAGGGACAGTAACAAGGAATACATTCTCTTTGTTTTGTTTTTTTTTTTGTAGGTTTTTAAAATTATAATAATAAAAAAATGATTATGAAAATTAGAGCTGCACGATTAATCGTATTAAAATCGCGATCTCGATCCACCCCCCCCCCTGCGATCTCCATTGGGCATTACCGCGACTTTCAGTGCAGTTAATGGGGTCCGACTTGCAGGGAGACTCAGCGCGACATGACATGTCAATGCAAGTCGCCTGAAGTCTTTACTAAGTCGGAGCGACTTGAGTCTCAGGGGAGACTTCCAAGTCTGGGCAGAGAGCCAAGTTCTGAATCACCATTGATAAAAGATGCTAAAAGAGATACAAAGTGATTTACTTCAAAGGAATGAACTCTGAATGAACTCCCCTTGTATAGTTGTTTGGTTTAACCATTTAAAGACTAAATCTTTACTGACACTTGCTGTTTACAAATAAAAATCCATTATTTTGTGCTAGAAAATGACTTAGAACCCCCAAACATTATATATCTTTTTTTTAGCAGAAACCCTAGAGAATAAGATGGCAGTTGTTGCAATATTTTATGTCACACGGGGTTTGCGCAGCGGACTTTTAAACGCAATTTTTTTGGAAAAATTACCCTTTCAAAAAACTAAACAGTGCTGTTAGCCCAATTTTTTTTTGCATATTTAATATATTACGCCGCGAGAATCGTGAGAGAATCGTGATCTTTATTCTAAGCAAAAAAATCGTGATTCTCATTTTGGCCAGAATCGTGCAGCTCTAATGAAAATAATAGTAAGAAGAAGACTGTATTATTATTATTTTGTTGTTAATATTTTTATTATTATCATTATTATTAATAAACAAGATGCAGGAACAGTTACAAGGAGTACTACATTTTCTTTGTTTCTTTGTTGGTTTTCAAAATTATAATAATGAAAAAATTATTATGAAAATAATAATAAGAAGAAGAAGACTGTATTATTATTATAATTATTTAGTTGTAAATATTTTATTATTATTATTAATAAACAAGATGCAGGAACAGTTACAAGGAGGAATATGTTTTCTTAAATTTTTTTGTAGGTTTTTAAAATGATAATAATGAAAAAATTATTATGAAAATAATAAGAAGATAAATAAGTATGTATTATTATTATTTTGCTGTTAATATTTTTTTATTATTATTAATAAACAAGCTGCAGGAACAGTTACAAGGAGTACTACGTTATCTTTGTTGGTTTTCAAAATTAAAATAATGAAAAAATTATTATGAAAATAATAATAAGAAGACGACTGTATTATTATTATAATTATTTTGTTGTAAATATTTTATTATTATTATTATTATTATTAATAAACAAGATGCAGTAACAGTTAAAAGAAGGAATACGGTTTCGTTGTAGGTTTTCAAAATTTAATAATGAAAAAAATATTATGAAAATAATAATAATAAGAAGAAGAATGTATTATTATTATTGTTGTAAATATTTTTTGATTATTATTATTATTATTAATAAACAAGATGCAGGAACAGTTACAAGAAGGAATACATTTTCTTTGTTTTTTTGCAGGTTTTCAAAATTATAATAATGAAAAAATATTATGAAAATAATAATAAGAAGAATGCATTATTATTACTTTGTTAATGTTTTATTATTATTATTATTACATAGTTACATAGTTAGTCTGGTTGAAAAAAGACACAAGTCCATCTAGTTCAACCAAAAAAATAAATAAATAAATAAAATAAAACAGAAAAATGATATACAACCATACAATCCTTCACCCACAGTTGATCCAGAGGAAGGGGAAAAAAAAAACCCCAGCAAAGCATGGATCCAATTTGCTATAGCGGGGGAAAGAATTCCTTCCTGATCCCCCGAGAGGCAAATCGGATTCACCCTGGATCAACTTTACCTAAAAAGGTTAGTACCCAGTTATATTATTTACATTAAAGAATCCAGGCCTTTTTTAAAGCAATCTACTGTACTGGCCAAAACTACCTCTGGGGGGGGGGGGGGGTCTATACCACATTTTCACAGCTCTAACTGTGAAGAAACCTTCCCGTATTTGGAGATGAAATCTTTTTTCCTCTAGACGTAAAGAGTGCCCCCTTGTCCTTTGCGATGACCTTAAAGTAAATAACTCCACACCAAGTTCAATATATGGACCACAACAATATGTAATAATAGATAAATAATAATATACCCCTAACCTTAAAAAATATTAAATACATTATTATTATTATTATTATTATTAATAATAATAATAATAATAATAATAATAAAAACATAAATTAACAATATGTAATTATTTCGGATAATTCGTAACTTCGGATAAATTCGTATTCATTACGGTCACTAACAGCCAAATTTGAAAGGAAATTTCAATACCTATAATTTAATAGTTAATTATTATTAGTTAGTTATTTATTATTTAGAATTTTTGGATTTTCGTTCTTTTGAAAACACCAATACCTATAATTTAATAGTTAGCGATAGTTAAGTTATTATTAGTTGGTTATTATTTCAGATTTTTGCATTTACGCATTTTTGAATATTTGAATTTAAAAAAAAAACGTTAAATGGGTTTTTGTTGATTTGGATATTTCCGAATTAACAAATTTGTAGAAATTAGTTAAAAAAATAATTCAGAACGAAACAAATTGCACATGTCTATCCCTAATCCTAACCAAACCTTAACTCTAACCCCTTACCCTAATGAAAAATAAATAAATAAATAATAATAATAAAAAAGAAGTAAAACATAAAAGCTAATGGAAAAGCTAAAAAAGCTAAAAGCTTTTATTATTTGTTTACCTAGCAACAAATAATTCAGCAGGTGAGTTTTCTCTATTGGCTAATAAAAACTGCCAAAGCTCAAACGCTGTATAAAAACTATGCATTTCATGCATAAAAACACAAAAAAAAAAAAACGCTGAAAAAATGCTCAAAAACGCTACGCTCCGTTGTGAATGCAGCCCTATTTATAGCTATAAGTAAGGCTACATGCCGAAACGCGTAAGTCCTTGTATTATTTGTACCCCACCTGCAACAATAAAATGTAGTACTTTTAGAAGATTGAGTTGCCAGCTTCTCCCTTTGTACAATATAATAAACAAACCTCTAATATTCTAGAAAAATATAATAAATGAACCCATGCCCTTTCTAATTCATGCAGGGCAGGTAAAGAGAGCCAGCAATGGGCAGGAAACTCCGAAGACACAAATAAGAAGGTCAGGAGACGGAAAGATTCTCTGAGGGTGGCCAAGGTCTTCCCCGAATATCCTGGCCAGCTGCCGTCGGAGCCCGATACCCTGATAGACATACTACAGGACAGAACCGTGTACAAGGTGTACAGGAAGGTCGTACAAGAAACAGAGGATCCCCAGTCCTTGAGGGCTCTAGAAGTACTTCATGCTCTACAGAGTGACAAAAGCGACCGAAAAGTGGTGGGTTTGGTACAGAAGGTTCTAGACCTGGACCTTTTTCACTTCCCACATCTGCAGGGACTAAAGAAACGTTTAACCCATGAGCTCTCCAAGGGTAAGATTAGCAATTTGTCCATAAAAGAAGTGACATTGTTTCTCAGCTCGCTGTTGGATTCATCCTTTCATAACTTCTGGAGTGAGATGACTGGCCGATTAAAAGACTATGGCATGGAACAGCCAGGAGATGAGGGGTGGGCAAGACTGGAGCCGATTCTCCAAGTTCTCACCAGCAAGATGGTCCTGAAGCGTCTTCACGGTCGGAAGAACAACGTTGGCCACCAGGCACAGATGCAGCCAACCATAGAGGATTTAAGTGCCTTCAACCGGGCTCTTCAGCTTGCCTCCGAAGGCTGGCCAACTCCCGAAGTGCTGCATTTCTTGCGATATCTCCAGACGCATGGCCCTGAGGAGAGACTGCCGCTACTTGAGAATAACTTACTCTGCTGCCTGGAGGTACAGAAATATAAGAATGCCCACCATGCCATGCCAGATCGTGGCCTGCTGAGGAGGAAAGTGCAGGTGGTCAGGGAGAGATTTCTCCCACCGGAGGGAAACTCTGTCCTGCAGGTAGGTGGCCCGAAGTGGTATTAGCTTGGTGGGCTGAGTCATCCCCCAGCATCTAACCCAGCCTTTCTCAACCCTTTCAACACAGAGGAACACTTGAAATAATTCTCCGGTCTTGGGGAACATCTGCTAAAAATTAAAAATTTACAACTCATAATACATTAGTGTGGTGGTCAATGGGAAGAATGCTCCTTACACTTGTGGTCATTGGGAAGAATTACCCCCTTACAGATAGCTAAAAAGATCAATGGTGTCAGTGGGAATTTATCTGAGAGGTAGAAATTGACCATCGCTCAAGGAATCCCTAGCAACCTCTGGAGGAACCCTGGTTGAGAAACCCTGGTTTAGATGATCATCCACCAGGTGCACCTCCACCGTGATAATTAATAGGATGTAGGCTTTCCAGATCTCTGGACTCCACCATATAGGAGTCTAGGCAAGCGTTTGGAAAATAACCCGGCACATAAAACGAATCCCTCAGTAGTTAGGCTGGAAAGGATGGTAACATGGCTGGCCAAACAAGCCTCCAGTGTTCCTCAGACTTGACCAAATAAGGAAGAAAAAGAAGTCCAAAAGAGGTGTAAAACCATAAAGCACTTTAATTTGAGCAAAAGTTGCTAAACCCATCAATCCAGTAAATAATCAGCAGTTAAACTGGTAGTTCCCAGGATAA
>BLSH010440597.1:376506-411860 GCA_018402905.1 Glandirana rugosa
GCGGAAAGGCGACGACTGTTCATTTTTTTTTTCAGTCGGGCCGGGGGGACGTCCACCGTGACCATGTAACCGAAAAGAAAAAAAAAACAGTCGACTGTCGATCATCACTCGACTAACCAGTCAGTAATTTCAGATACACACACGTGACTTGTTCGCGTGTGTGTATCAGACTAACCGACGGGGGACTCGGTTGTCTCGGCTACCGAGAGACAGTTACCGACGACACCCGCCCCCCGCCCTGGCGCCGCCTGCACGACGGACACACTAATGAGTGTGTCCTCGTCGTGAGGCACCCCAAAGTCAGGGCTCGAAGGCGCCCCCCCCCCCACCCCGAAGTCGGGACAAGTCCCGCACGTACCCCATCTAATAGCAGGCAGGCCAGGTATATGCAGAGATCGGCTTGCGGTCGGCATGCTGAGAAGCTCGGGACTGAAACCCCACGGAGTGCTGCTCCTGTGTGAGTAATCACACAGGCAGCACGTCCGCCGCGGTCCCGCCCCCCGCCCACAGCAGCCATTGACAGAGAGCCATCGGCTCTGTTGGCTCAGGGGGCAGCCAATCAGACTATGTGTGTGCGCTTGTTCAGTGCACACACATAGACTTTAATGACTGACCAATCAGCTCACTACTAGCTGTCAGCTGACAAAAAAAAAAGAAAAGCCAATGTACCAGTGCCACCTGCAGGGGGGCCGGGCTGACTTTTTTTTTTACTTGTCAGCAGCGGAAAGGCGGCGCCCAAGCGCCCCTTATGCCCCAGCCACCACTGCTGGGCAGTGAAAGAGCAAAAACAGACTGATAAAGTTGTCTTTCTGTTCACTCTTCTCTCTCCTCTCCCTCTAGTGGTGGCTTGTGTTATTGCACATTGTGATGACTCTTTAACAACTTTTTTATATTTCCTCCCTTTCCCTCAAACAAGGATCTTGCTACATGTTGCTGTGGGCATGATCCCTTGGCATTTTCAGATTGGGGAACTTTGGGTTCAGTGATACTTTCCGCATCATCTAGCCTCCCTTATCCTGTGCCTTCTGTACCCCTGAGCCATGACAGCTTGGTAACTGGGCAATGACTGAGCGAAGGCAGACCAATAGGGTAAGCTCTCTGCACTACTATCCTCTCCCTCTAGTGGTGGCTGGCGGTATTGTAGATTGTGATAACCCTTTCACAGCTTTGTTCTATCTCCTCCCTCAAACCTTCTCCCCTAAACAAGAATTTTACTAGAAGTCTCTGTGGACATGGACTCCTGGCATCTGGTGGCAGCAATGAGATATTAGTGTGTGCATGCTGTTTTCAGTTGTATCCAGATAGGGAAACTTAGTGTGATGAATTGCCAGTGTTCTGGTTGGTTTTCAAGTACACCAGCGATACCTTCCCTATCATCCAGCCTCACTTGTCCTTGTATACTCCATACCCCCGATCCATGACAGGGGAGGTCCTCATTCCACCCCCAGCCTGGTAAATAGACCGTGAAAGAGTAAAAGCACACAGGAAAGGTCATCTCTCTGCGGGGCCACCATCAGGGGAGACAGTCCATACACATGTATGGGGCCCAGGCGTCCTGAGGGCCCGGCTACCCAGGCCACTACCATGGTGTCAGGAGCATCTAGTGCTCCTGCTCCTCATTCCAGCATCTGGGTTTTGGCTAAGGCACTCTCCTTGTCTGTCTGTCCACCTACAAGGTGATTAATGTGATCAGTCTTTGGGTGGAAACCAAACCTGATATAAGCCAGCCAAACTCTCACTCGCATGCTTGTGATAGAGTGATATGTGTGTTATTCCTGATCAAGCCGTCTGTCTGTCTGTCTGCCCTGCTCTGCTAGATTGGATGTCCCCAATGCAGGACCTTGGACCAGATTTTGGACTACTCCCTGAACTCAGCCTGCCTTTTTACCTGGACTGTCCTAGAATCTCGCTACCTGTCTGCCAACCGCAAGTACCTGTTTGCTTTGCTCAGTTTGCGCCTGCCCTGGCTTGGTAGCCAGGCACTATAGCATTGTGTATAAGTCTTTGGGGCAACCGAGTATCGGTAAGCCTGCTTGCCTTATGGGAAAGGGGACTGAACACAGTAGCCAGCTATAGTGCCTGACCACCTGCGTTGGGGTAGACGTGAAACATGGCTGGAGTCCCTCCAGGTTGCTTTGGCTGCTGTGCAGGGCTTCTTCCTGGATCCGGCTCAGCCAATTCAACAGGGAAGGAAGAGGAGTGGGCAGAGGCAGAGAGGAGACTCTGGGCACCACAATCTGCAGGCTGTAGCAATTAAAAAAAAAAAAAAAACTGTTTCTTCACTTTTGGGTGCTGGTGTAGTAATCTCCTGTGCCAGACAAGTGCATTACAGTCTAGGCCTGCCCAGCGGATTGATATAGAAGAGGCTGGAATTGTAATGTACTTGTCTGGCAAAGGAGACTACTACACTCTTTGCTGGATTGGGCTGTCTCTTTTCTGAATATATGGAGATGTCTTTTTGCTGGATTGGGCTGTCTTTTTTCTGAATATATGGAGATGTCTCTTTGCTGGATTGGGCTGTCTCTTTTCTGAATATATGGAGATGTCTCTTTGCTGGATTGGGCTGTCTCTTTTTTGAATATTGAAGATGTCTGTTTGCTGGATTGGGCTGTTTCTTTACTGAATATATGGAGGTGTCTCTTTGCTGGATTGGGCTGTCTCTTTTCTGAATATATGGAAATGTCTCTTTGCTGGATTGGGCTGTCCCTTTTTTGAATATATGAAGATGTCTCTTTGCAGGATTGGGCTGTCTCTTTTCTGAATATATGGAGATGTCTCTGTGGATTAGGATGTCTCTTTTCTGAAAATATGGGGATTTCTCTTTGCTGGATTGGGCTGTCTCTTTGCTGGATTGGGCCATCTCTTTCCTGAATATATGGGATGTCTCTTTGCTGGATTGGGCTGTCTCTTTTATGAATATATGGATATGTCTCTTTGCTGGATTGGGCTGTCTCTTTTATGTATATATGGAGATGTCTCTTTGCTGGATTGGGCTGTCTCTTTTCTGAATATATGAGGATGTCTCTTCTTGGATTGGGCTGTCTCTTTTTTGAATATATGAAAATATCTGTTTGCTGGGTTGGGCTGTCTCTTTTCTGAATATATGGAGATGTCTCTTTGCTGAATTGGGATGTCTCTCTTCTGAATATATGGGGATTTATTTTTGCTGGATTGGGCTGTCTCTTTTCAGGATTGGGCTGTCTCTTTGCTGGATTGGGCAATCTCTTTCCCGAATACATGGGATGTCTCTTTGCTGGATTGGGATGTGTCTTTTCTGAATATATTAGGATGTCTCTTTGCTGGATTGGGCTGTCTCTTTGCTGGACTGGCCATCTCTTTCATGAAAATATGTGGATGTCTCTTTGCTGGATTAGGCCAAATCATTGCTGAATATATGGGGATGTCTGCCGGATTAGACTAACTCTTTGCTGAATATACTGTATGGGGATGCAAGCACTGATGACTTTGAACACACTTTTCATACATGTGGGCAGATGTGGCAGATGTTCACTGGGACAGATCATTTTACTGGGACAGATGTGACATGTGTTTTTTTACTGTGTGGGGACACTATGACAGGACACTGTTTTGGGGACACTAGCTGTGTGATTAGTGTGTAAAAAAGCAGCTCATACACACTGATCCTCGGCTCGCAGCACAGATCCGCTCTCCTTCTCCTCACTGACAGGCACCGTGTGAAGAGGAGGAGAGCCGATCCCCTGGCAACGGCTCTCTAGTTACATGACATGATGGCTGTGGTTGGACACAGTCATCATGTGATCAGGAGGGCCAATCACAGAGCCCCCCTGCCAATCGGAGATGCGCCATGTTCGGGGGACACAAGCGCATTGCGGGATCGCATGGCTGCGCGATCCTGCTCCTTCTGCGGGACAGGAACGTCCACTCAGAAGGACGAAATGCCCACCTGGTTATTTATATGCAGTGGCCGGGTGGGAAGAAGTTAAATTGTAAGAGTGATAAAATAAAAGTGGGTGCACTGAAGTACTTGGTGGGATGGCCAGTGGCTGGATTCGGTGGGACGATCAGTGGGTGGGCCCTGGGAAATGTTGGTGGTCAGGCCCGGGGGGGGCCTAGGCCTAAAGCTGTTTAAGGGGACCCAAAATTTCTGATGGCTGCTCACTCTTCTCTCTCCTCTCCCTCCAGAGGTGGCTGGTGGTATTGCAGCTTTGTTCTCCTTCCTCATCCCTCCTCCCCCAAACAAGGATGTTAACATGAGTAGGTTGTAGGCATGGACTCTTGGCATCTGGTGGCAGCGGTGTGTGACCAGATTGAAGAAATTTTGGTTCTTGTGATAAATTGCCAGCATGCTAATCAATTTCCAAGGAGGTACGATGGATGGTGATACCTGTGCATAGTCCATCCTACCCTGTCCTTGTACCCTCTATACCGCAATCCATGGCAGGGGAGGTCCTTGCTCTACCCTCAGCCTGCTAAATGGACAGTGAAAGAGCAAAAGCAGGCTGGTAAGGTCATCTCTCTTGCTCACTCTTCTCTCTCCTCCTATGAGCGTGTTCCTTGCCAGCACATTTGCATGCAGCACACCTGATTGGCTCCCAATTCTGCTCCTCCTTCTTCCAGTCTGAGCTGTCCTTTATATCTGCCTGGAGAGCAGCTTTAATTCTTTTTTAACATTTGCATGGCTTATTATAAATGGTTTGAGCTTTGTCCATAAACCTGCACAGAGATAAGAGGAACAGTACTGGAAAACACCGCAGCGCAGGGTCTTCATCAGTTATTAACCAATATGACACAGGGAAGAGAAAAGGGGAAAAGTATGAACAGGGAAAAGTTACATAAAAAGGTGCAGTATACTAAGCAATGTATCAGTGTAGCACTCCCAGGTATTTACTACTTCCCCTGACAATGACTTCATCTGCTTTCCTTTCTAGAAGGACGACACCACCTTTGCTCAGTCATCATCCAGGGTCGGCATCTACTGATGTTGCCGGCTCAAAGATGACACAATAATATAAACCCAAGGTGCCTGCACAGGTCTTGGCTGTGCTCATAAATATCTGACACAGATCAGCCTCTGCTGCATCCTCTCACTTAGACCCCTTTCACACTAGGGCAATTTTCAGGCGCTTTAGCGCTAAAAATAGTGCCTGAAAAACGCCCTCCAATCCACCCCAGTGTGAAATCCTGAGTGCTTTCACGCTCAGGTGGTGCGCTTGCAGGATGGGAAAAAAAGTCCTGCAAGCAGCATATTTGGGGTGGTGCGGGAGCGCTGTATACACCGCTCCCAGACACCCCTGTCATTGAAATGAATGGCCAGCGCTTCCGAAGTGCCTGAAAAGCTATTCGGAAGCGCCGCAAACAGGGTGCTTTTAACCCCTTGTTAACCCCTTTTGGGGGGTTAAAATCACCCCGCTAGTAGCTGTAAACTAGCGGTGCTTTACCGCTACCGCTCCCAGCGGCCCAGTGGGAAAGGGCTCTCAGAGACTTGCTACAAATGTAGCAGTATAATCACTGGTAGAAGAAAAGGAAATGCTTCCTCCTGGCTGCAGCAGACTGATGACATCATCTGAGTCTAGGCAAATCCACTGAATGGAGCTCAATGATAAAAGTTGGTTTTAGCCCTCTTGAGTTATTAGATATTTGTCTTGGTTAGGCTACTTCCACACTGGGGCGGTAGCGGTAAATCGCCACTAGTTTCAGCTGCAATTTACCATTGTTATAGCAGCGCAATGGCGCCGCTATGCAGGCGGGAGCGCGGTGCTTTTAAGGGGTTAAAAGTGCTGGTGCACCGCGCTTCCGAGGTGGTGTGCAGCCGCTTCGGAAGCGCTGCCCATTGATTTTAATGGGCAGGGGCAGTAGCGGAGCGATATATACACCGCTCACCGCACCGCCCCAAAGATGCTGCTTGCAGGACTTTTTGTAACGTCCCGCAAGCGCGCCGCCCCAGTGTGAAGGCACTCAGGGCTTTCACATGGGGTGGGGATTTTTTGAGGTGCTTTACAGGCGCTGTTTTTAGCTAAATAGCGCCCCAGTGTGAAACGGGTCGCACTCTTGCACTCTATGGGGTTACCCCAAATATACGAATGCTGCATTCAGTTTTTTAGGAGGCTTCCCTCTGTTGTATGTTCCATGTTTCCTATGTGCCATTTCTAGCCCCTACGTGGGCAGCCTAAGTGCCTCCAACGTTATTGTATGTTTCGATGCTATATCTGCGATAAAAATGATAAGTTGGAGGTTTATGAAAAAATGAAACTGTTGCTGTGTATAGCGATGTCAGGAATTTATTCATGGATATGTGTAAAGCATAGGCTTGCGCACATAGGGTGGAAGGTGTGCCTGGGCACACCCTAATCACCCTGTACTGTGCAGATTCTCCCTGCTGCCTGGCTGCAGAGAAAGGGACTGGGGAACCTCTGTCCTCAGTCTCTTTCTGTGCCCCAAAAGTGAGACATCAGAGGTCTGTTTAGACCCCTGATATTTCACAAAAGCCCCCCCAGCAGGGCTCCTAAATAAAATTGTAAAAAAATAAATAAAATATAATATTGTAAAAAATTATAAAAAAAACTAAATTGTAAAAAAATAGAATTAAATAAAATACAAATAAACTACTGACACCAATCTCTGCCCTTCTGACATATACACACACACACTCATGTGTGTTTGTGCTTTGTGGTGCCACCCTAATGCAATAGGCTGTGCACACCTGTGGTGTAAATAAAGTTACTGACAGGTCCACTTTAATATGAATACCAGTGGATAAAATAATTTATATGCACCCACTAATCCCAATGTTGGACATTGCAGGCTCTCTGGGGCTGGCATAAGAAGTATATCTGTATATTTGTAAAGCGCTGCGTAAATTGTTGGCGCTATATAAATCCTGTATAATAATAATATCTGCTAATTGGCAGTTATTAATTTTAACTCTTCTATATTAAAAAAAAATGTAAGATTTTCTCCAGTTTTAATATTATTGCATCAGTGCAATGACGGTTGTCTTTGTGTCACCATATTGGAGTGACCCGCGGCTGTCTCTTTCCCCAGTGCTCCGCATGCAGCAGATGCTCCGGAAACGTTTGGCATTGTTTGAGGTAGAAGAGATACCGCTGAGAACCTTCCACCTTCCCCCCGTCCCGCACCCCCCAGAGAAAAGACCTCCATCTGCACTGACCTTCAGCTTCAGCATTACTAACGGCATCACTGTAAAGGTATGAGATCTGTCTACCAGTGTGTAATAATATAATAATAATGGCGTGCCTATGGCTAGGGTTGCCACCTGTCCGGGATTCACCCGGACAGTTCGGGTTTGGAATCATGTGTCCGGGTTTCAGTCTGCCTGAAACCTGGACACAATATTCAGACAGGAATGTGGCTCAGAACAGGACCTGGTAGGAGGGTGAGGGGGCACTATGTACGCCACATTACTATTCTCTTTGGAGCGCCCAAAGGTGTCCCAGGTCTTTTACAATCCTATAGTGTATGCTAAAAAAAAATGTAGCTGTGCGCCACTAAAGTGTTCGGGTTTGGCTTGAAGAAAAAGTGGCAACCCTACCTATGGCTGATGATTCTCTGTACAGCACTGCGGTATATGAGAGATATAAATGTATAATAAAACTCCAAAGACATGCTGGTAGGTAAATTGGATCCTGTCTAATTTGGCCCTAGTATGTGTATGAATGTGAGTTAGGGACCTAAGATTGTAAGCTCCTTGAGGGCAGGAGCTGATATACAGTATCTCACAAAAGTAAGTACACCCCTCACATTTCTGTAAATATTTTATTCTATCTTTTCATGTGACAGCACTGAAGAAATGACACTTTGCTACAATGTAAAGTAGTGAGTGTACAGCTTGTATAACAGTGTAAATTTACTGTCCCCTCAAAATAACTCAACACACAGCCATTAATGTCTAAACCGCTGGCAACAAAAGTGAGTACACCCTTAAGTGAAAATGTCCAAATTGGCCCAAAAGTGTCAATATTTTGTGTGGCCACCATTGTTTTTCAGCACTGCCTTAACCGTCTTGGGCATGGAGTTCACCAGAGCTTCAAGGTTGCCACTGGAGTCCTCTTCCACGATAATATCACAGAGCTGGTGGATGTTAGAGACCTTGCGCTCCTCCACCTTCCGTTTGAGGATGCCCCACAGATGCTCAATAGGGTTTAGGTCTGGAGATGCTTGGCCAGTCCATCACCTTTACCCTCAGCTACTTTAGCAAGGCAGTGGTCATCTTGGAGGTGTTTGGGGTCGTTATGTTGGAATACTGCCCTGCGGCCCAGTCTCTGAAGGGAGGGGATGCTCTGCTTCAGTATGTCACAGTACACGTTGGCATTCATGGTTCCCTCAATGAACTGTAGCTCCCCAGTGCTGGCAGCACTCATGCAGCCCCAGACCAGGACACTCCCACCACCATGCTTGACTGTAAGCAAGACACACTTGTCTTTGTACTCCTCACCTGGTTGCCGCCACACACGCTTGACACCATCTGAACCAAATAAGTTTATCTTGGTCTCATCAGACCACAGGGCATGGTTCCAGTAATCCATGTCCTTAGTCTGCTTGTCTTCAGCAAACTGTTTGCGGGTTTTCTTGTGCATCATCTTTAGAAGAGGCTTCCTTCTGGGACGTCAGCCATGCAGACCAATTTGATGCAGTGTGCGGCGTATGGTCTGAGCACTGACAGGCTGACCCCCCACCCCTTCAACCTCTGCAGCAATGCTGGCAGCACTCATACGTCTATTTCCCAAAGACAACCTCTGGATATGACGCTGAGCACAGCACTCAACTTCTTTGGTCGACCATGGCGAGGCGCTGTTCTGAGTGGAACCTGTCCTGTTAAACAGCTGTATGGTCTTGGCCACCATGTTGCAGCTCAGTTTCAGGGTCCTGGCAATCTTCTTATAGCCTAGGCCATATTTATGTAGAGCAACAATTCTTTTTTCAGATCCTCAGAGTTCTTTGCCATGAGGTGCCATGTTGAACTTCCAGTGACCAGTATGAGATAGTGAGAGCGATAACACCAAATTTAACACACCTGCTCCCCATTCACACCTGGGACCTTGTAACACTAACGAGTCACATGACACCGGGGAGGGCAAATGGCTAATTGGGCCCAATTTGGATATTTTCACTTAGGGGTGTACTCTCTTTTGTTGCCAGCGGTTTAGACATTAATGGCTGTGTGTTGAGTTATTTTGAGGGGACAGCAAATTTACACTGTTATACAAGCTGTACACTCACTACTTTACATTGTAGCAAAGTGTCATTTCTTCAGTGTTGTCACATGAAAAGATAGAATAAAATATTTACAGAAATGTGAGGGGTGTACTCACTTTTGTGAGATACTGTATATGTAAAGCGCTGCGTAAATTGATGGTGCTATATAAGTACCTGAAATAAATAATAGTGTGTGACTGTGGGGGGACATTAGAGTGTAAGCTCCTATGATACAGAGACTGATGTGACTGGATCAGTGATCTCTGTACAGCGCTGCGGTATATGGTTGCCACCTCATCCCTTTAAACTCGAACACATATAATTTACACAGGTTCTGAAGCCAATTTAATGCAGATGAGGCACTAAGTGAGTTACTTACCACCTTAACCACTTGCCGACTGCCAACAGCAGGTTGACGGCGACAAGGTGGTTCGATATCACAAACGGCGGCTGCGAGATCGCTCACTGTGTCCGGGGGAGGCCAGGGAGCGGGTAGGGCGGACTCGATCTCCGCCGGCTACCCGCGATGCCCCACCCCCGATGTAAGTAAACACGGATCTCCGTTCTGTGAGAGGGGGAAGGGCTGTGATCACAGGCTCTCTGTATATGGAAGCTGTGATCACTCCCTTTCCCCAGCCAGGGCAGTCCCCCATACAGTTAGAACACGCCCAGGGAACACAGTTAACCCTTAGAGCGCCCCCCCCCCCAGGTTAACCCCTTCACTGCCAATGGCATTTACACAGTAATGAGTGCATTTTTATAGCACTGAATGCCAATGGTCCCAAAAGTGTCAAAATGGTCCGACATGTCCGCCCCAATATCGCAGTACCGCTAAAAATTGCAGATCGCTGCCATAACTAGTAAATAAAAAATAAAAACCCCAAAAATGAATTCTCATCATCTGTAAACGCGGCCACTTTTGCGCAAACCAATCAATAAAGGCAGATTGCGATTTTTTTAATCACAAATATGTGGAAGAATATAAATCGGCCAAAACCGTTGAACAAAAATGTTTTTTTATAGTTTTTTTTTTGGATTTGTATTTTAGCAAAAAGTAAGAAATTTGTTTTTTTTTTGCAAAATTGTCGCTCTTCTTTTTTTATGTAATCTTTATTGTAGGATATTTCAACTCAAATATTTATAGTGCATCAATAAGGAGCAAATGAATGCCCATATAATCGTCAACATGAAATAACAAGAAATAACAGAGGAAATAGGGGGGGGGGAGGGGAAAAGGTCTTGTGGGGGTAGCCCGTCATAATATTTTGGCACCTATTATCATGGAGTCCGAGCCCCCGGACCGACCCCCGGCAGCCGCCCCCCAGGGGGGAGCAACGCCCCACCCCGGACGTTCGGTCCCTTCGGGTCGGGCGGTCCCCCCAGGGGCCGCGGCCCCCGCCGGCCGCCCCCGAGGCCCAGCCCACGCCTGTTTCAGGATATTCGGGCTAAGCAATACGTCAGAGGTAATCTAGTTCAGGTTCTCATTCGGTTCCATATATGGTTAGAAAATATACTTCACACTTTCTGCCACACTGGGTCTAAGGTATTCCCCTTATCAGATCCGCACTACTGTCCTGTCCTCGTGCCTAAATGTGTTCCCGCTTTCGTTGCGAATTGGGGGTCAGCTAGTGCCAGTAGGGCCAGGTCGAGACTGGAGGCTACCAGAGTCGGGTCAGACACATGGTCCCGCCAGGTGGCCCACACCTTGTTGAAGCGGGCCAGGGTGCCTCTGCATGTGGCCACCCATTCCTCCGCCGCCATGATCTCTCCCACCTTCCCAAGCCATTCCGACTCTGTCGGGATATGGTTGCTCTTCCAATATATTGGGATAAGGCGCTTAGCGGCGTTAAGAAGGTGAGGGAGAGCGCTCCTTCTGTAAGCAGCTACAGACGACGTCGGGACGTGTAATAGGAAATGCTTAGGGGAATCGGGCAATTGTATTCCCAGCCCGTCCAATATGTGCTTCCGTACCATCTGCCAGAAGGGCTGCAGAGCAGGGCACTCCCACCAGATGTGTAGAAGTGTTCCCTCCATCCCGCATCCCCGCCAACAGAGCCCTGAGGAGGATGGGTAATACTTTGCCAACACCGCTGGTACCCTGTACCATCGGGTTAGGAGTTTGTAGCTGTTCTCTTGGGCTTTGGACTCCACTGAGCTCGTATGTGTCAGGCGGTAGAGGTTCCCAATTTGCTCCTCTGTGAACTGGCAATGTAGTTCTCTCTCCCATTCCTTTATAAAGTGTGTCTCTTCACGTGCCCTAGTTTCCTCCAGAAGTCTATACAGTACCGAAATCATATGTGGCGGTGGGTCTTGATCCGCCCACATGCTTTCAAAATCAGTGAGTGCGGACCTGACCTGTGATCTATGGTGCCTTGAAGCAATAAAATTAGTTAATTGGCGGTGTCTCCAAAAGTCAAATGGAAAGCTCCCATATCGCTCCCTCAGAGTTGCTAACGGTAGCACTGAGGGCCCCTGCATGAAACGTGCCAAGCTGATCGTGCCATCCACCACCCATGGCCCCAAAGCAGCTAGTTGCTCCCCTGGGGGAAACCAAGGAAAGCCGCAGACTGGGGCCAGTGGCGAGGTCTGTGGGGCTAGTGACAAGCTCTCATTCAGTTTATCCCACAGTTTAAGAGCATGGGTGGTTAGAGGGGACGACCAGTCAGAGAGGCCTCTTTCCTCTCAGGGCACCCAGGGAGCATATGCAAGATTCCTCCCTGCCATAACTTTTTCCATCTGTACCCACAGTTTAGCTGTTGTATGAAACTTCCAGTCGCTCTTCTTTTGTTTATAGTGGCGATCAGAAATGATGCAGCGGTGATCAAATACCACCAAAAGAAAGCTCTATTTGTGGGAAAAAAAGGACGCAAATTTCGTATGGGTACAACGTCGCACGACCGCGCAATTGTCAGTTAAAGCGACGCAGCGCCGAATCGCAAAAAGTGCTCCGGTCCTAAAGTGTGAAATCCTTCCGGGGCTGAAGTGGTTAAAGAGGAAGTAAACCCAGATGAGGTTTACTTTCCTCTATATTCCCCTGTAATGTAGAATCATAATGGGCTACTATGCATCGCATAGCAGCCCATTATGTGCCACTTACCTGCAAACGAAGCCTGCGATGTCCCCGCTCCAGGCCGCATCCATCTTCTGCCCCTCTCCCTTCCAGGGCCGCGACTCCTGCGCTGTGACTGGCCAGAGTCGCGTGACGTCACTCCCGCGCATGCGCGCGGGAGCCGCCATTCACGTCACGGTTGCAGTGGAGGAACGGCACATGACGTCGGCACAGCTTCAACACTGCATATCTCCTGAACCGTGCAGGTTTAGGAGATATGCAGGGCACCTACAGGTAAGCCTTCTTCTAGCCTTACCTGTAGGTTAAAGTGGTTGTCACAAGTTGACAACCACTTTAATCAGCCACAGAACCTGTGTAATTCATATGTGTTGGGGTTTAAAGGGATGATGTGGCAACCCCTAGGTATATGTCAGCGCTATATAAATATATAATAATAATAGTGTGTGACTGTGGAGGGACATTAGAGTGTACAGTGAGGGGAAAAAGTATATGATCCCCTCTGCTGATTTTGTAGGTTTGCCCACTGGCAAAGGAACGATCAGTTTATCATTTTAATGGTCGGTTTATTTATAGCGAGAGACAGAATAACAAGAAAAATATCCGGAAAACTGCATTTCAAAAAAGTTATAGATTGATTTTCATTTTAATGAGGGAAATAAGTATTTGACCCCTTCGCAAAACCTGACTTAGTAGTTGGTGGAGAAACCCTTGTTGGCAATCACAGAGGTCAGACATTTCTTGTAGTTGGCCCCCAGGTTTGCTCACATCTCAGGAGGGATTTTGTCTCCACTCCTCTTTGCAGATCTTCTCCAAGTCATAAAAGAGGAAGTAAAGTTTGCTAAAAAAAAAAAAATCCCCCCCTCCCCTGCAAAGTAAAGGCATAATCTGCTAGTATGCATCGCAAACTAGCACATTATGTGAAACTTACCTGCAAACAAAGCCTGGGTCGTCCCCGCTACAGGCCACATCCATCTTCGCCCATCTTTCTTCTGGGGCCGTGAACACCAGCTGTGTGACCGTCCGGAGTCGAGGGGATGTCACTCCCGCGGGTGCGCCGCCGGTCATGGCACTCGCTCCTGAAGAAACGGCAAGGGCGGCCGTTCCTTCACAGCGCACGCACCGATGACTTCATCAATAAGTATTTGATCCCCTATCAATCGGCAAGATTTCTGGCTCCCAGGTGTCTTCTATACAACAAGCTGAGATTAGGAGCACTCTAGACCCCTTTCACACTGGGGCAGTTTTCAGGCACCTTAACGCTAAAAATAGAGGCTGTAAAGTGCCTGAAAACTCCCTCCCCTGCAGTCCCAGTGTGAAAGCCTGGGTGCTTTCACACTGGGGCGATGCGCTTGCAGGACGGGAAAAAAAGTCCCGCAAGCAGCATCTTTGGGTGGTGCGCCGAGCGGTGTATACACCGCTCCTCTACCACCCCTGCCATTGTAATGAATGGCCAGTGCTTTGGAAGTGTCGCAAAATGGGCGCCTTTAACCCCTTTTTAACCCCTTCTGGGGGTTTAAAATCGACCAGCTAGCGGCGCCAAAGCAGCGCTTAAACAGCGGTAAAGCGGTGCTAAAACTAGCGGCGCTTTACCGCTAACGGACCTGCCACCTCGGTGTGAAAGGGGTCATAAAGGGAGTCTTCCTTCTTGCCAATGATCTCAGGGCAGCTGGGACCATCGTCACCAAGAATACAATTGGTAACACTACACCGTGAAGGACTGAAATCCTGCAGCGCCCGCAAGGTCCCCCAGCTCAGGAAAGCCCATTTACATCCCGTCTGAAGCTTGCTAATGAAGATCTGAATGATTCAGAGGAGAACTGGGTGAAAGTGTTGTGGGCAGATGAGACCAAAACCAAGATCTTTGGCATCAACTCAACTCACCATGTTTGGAGGAGGAGGAATGCTGCCTATGACCCCAAGAACACCATCCCCACCGTCACACATGGAGGTGGAAACTTTATGCTTTGGGGGTGTTTTTCTGCTAAGGGGACAGGGGAACTTCACCACATCAGAGGGATGATGGACGGGGGCCATGCACCACCATTGGGTGAGAACCTCCTTCCCTCAGCCAGGGCATTGAAAATGGGTCGTGGATGGGTTTTCCAGCATGACAATAACCCAAAACATACAGCCAAGGCAACAAAGGAGTGGCTCAAGAAGAAACAAATTAAGGTCCTGGAGTGGCCTAGCCAGTCTCCAGACCTTAATCCCATAGAAAATGTGTGGAAGAAGCTGAAGGTTTGAATTCCCAAGCGTCCGCCTCGAAATCTTAAAGAGGTTGAAAACCTCCCTGGGTAATTTGTACCTATAGGTAAACCTAGAATAAGGCTTACCTAGAGATACTGTAAATATCTCCTAAACGTGCGCCATTTAGGAGATATTTACTGCGCCAATGAAGGAATTGCCGCCCGTGCCGTTTCTTCAGATGCGAGTGCCATGACCGGCGGCTCACGCGCGGGAGTGACGTCACGCGACTCCGGCCACTCACACAGCTGGAGTTCGCGGCCCCAGAAGAAAGACGGCCGAAGATGGATGCGTTTGCAGGTAAGTGTCACATAATGTGCTAGTATGCAATTTATACTAGCACATTATGCCTTTACTTTGCAGGGAGAGGGGGGAAAACATTTTTTTAGCAGAGTTTACTTCCTCTTTTATGACTTGGAGATCTGCAAAGAGGAGAGGGACAAAATCCCTCCTGAGATGTCTGCAAACCTGGTGGCCAACTACAAGAAACGTCTGACCTCTGTGATTGCCAACAAGGGTTTTGCCACCAAGTCATGTTTTGCGATGGGGTCAAATATTTATTTCACTCATTAAAATGAAAATCAATTTATAACTTTTTAGAAATGCGTTCTTCTGGATATTTTTGTTATTCTGTCTCTCACTGGTAAAATAAACCGACCATTAAAATTATAGACTCATCATTTCTTTGTCAGTGGGCAAACCTACAAAATCAGCAGGGGGTCAAATACTTTTTTCCCTCACTGTAAGCTCCTCTGATACAGAGACTGATATTAGACATGCGCAATTTGTTTTGTTCCAAATTCTTTATTTAACGAATTTCGACTATTTCGTTACTTCGTTAATATCCGAATTAACGAAAATCTGGTTAACAGATTTTTCCCAATTTTCGAAAATTCAGAAATATGGAAATTCCAAAATTCTAAAATCCGAAAATAAGAACGAGAATTCAAAAGAACGAAAATCCGAAAATTCAAAACAACGAAAATAAGAACGAAAATTCAAAACAACGAAATTTCGAAAACCCGAAAATCTGAAATAACTAATAACTATAATAATTTAACTATTACTAAACTATTAAATTATAGGTATTGGAACTTCCTTTCAAATTTGGCTATTAGTGAATGTAACGAATACGAATTTATCCGAAGTTATGAATTATCCGAAATAACGAATGCCACATCTAAACGAGTGGAACGTAATGAATTAATAATAATAAATAACAATAATAACTTTTTATTATTATTATTGTTTATTATTAATTTGTTCCGTTCCATTTATTTAGATGCGGCATTCGTTATTTTGGATAATTTGTAACTTCGGATAAATTCGTATTCATTACATTCACTTGAATGGAAATTCCAATACCTATAATTTAATAGTTAGTTATTATTAATTAGTTATTATTTCGGATTTTCGTTCTTTCGAATTCTCGGATTTTCTTTCTTATTTTCGGATTTTCAAATTTACGAATTTCGATCATAACGAATGACCCGAAAAACTAACAGAAAAAAAAAAACGCATAAAAAGAAGGCAAACAAATTTTTCGGCAGTGCACATGTCTTACTGATATGATTGGTTCAGTGTTCTCTGTACAGCGCTGCGGTATATGTCAGAGCCATATAAGGCTGGGTTCACACCTATGCGAATTGAATGCAGCTTACACCGCATCCAATTGGATCCATTAGATATGACTGATATTAGACATGTGCAATTTGTTTCGTTACAAATTCGTTCTTTAATGAATTACGACAAATCCGCTAATTCGTTAATATCCGAATTAACGAAAACCTGTTTAACAAATTTTTCAGAATATTCGGAAATTCAGAAATTTAAAAACTCAAAAATCCGAAAATTCAAACGAAAATACATAAGACCGAAAATGCGAAAATCTGAAATAATAACTAACTAATAATACATTAACTATTACTAACTATTAAATTATAGGTATTGGAATTTCCTTTCAAATTTGGCTGTTAGTGAACGTAACGAATACGAATTTATCCGAAGTTATGAATTATCCGAAATAACAATGCCGTATCTAAACGAGTGGAATGTAACGAAATGTATAATAATAAATAACAACAATAATAATAACTTTTGTACTATTATTATTATTAATTATTAATTCGTTCTGTTCCATTTGTTTAGATGCGGCATTCATTTCGGATAATTTGTAACTTCGGATAAATTCGTATTCGTTACGTTCACTAACAGCCAAATTTGAAAGGAAATTCCAATACCTATAATTTAATAGTTCGTTCTTTCGGATTTAAGTTCTTTCAAATTTTCTGATTTTCTTTCTTATTTTGGGATCTTTTAATTTCGACCATAACGAATGACCAGAAAAACGAAAAAAAACCCCAAAAACTAATGAATTTTTTAGCAGTGCACATGTCTAACTGATGTGACTGGTTCAGTGTTCTCTGTACAGCACTGTGGTATATGTCAGAGCCATAAAAGTATAATAATAATAGTGTGTGGCTGTGGGGGGACATTAGAGTGTAAGCTCCTCTGGTACAGAGACTGATGTGAATGGCTCAGTGTTCTCTGTACAGCACTGTGGTATATGTCAGAGCCATATAAATATATAATAATGGTGTGTCAGGGTGGGGACATTAGAGTGTAAGCTCCTCTGGTGCAGATTGATGTGACTGGTTCAGTGTTCTCTGTACAGCACTGTGGTATATGTCAGAGCCATACAAATGTATAATAATAGTGTGTCAGGGTGGGACATTAGAGTGTAAGCTCTTCTGGTACAGAGACTGATGTGAATGGCTCAGTGATCTCTGTACAGCACTGCAGTATATGTCAGAGCTATATAACTGTATAATAATAATAATAGTATGTGTTAGGGTGGGACATTAGAGTGTAAGCTCCTCTGGTGCAGAGACTGATGTGACTGGTTCAGTGTTCTCTGTACAGCACTGTGCATAGGTGTGGGCAGCCTATTACATTAGGGGTGTGCACCCCAAAGCTCAAACACAGATGCCGTTCTCTGCAGCCTTAAGCTGCACTGGACAGTGAATGAATGGGGAGTGCTCTATGCTGAGCGGCTTCCTGTTCATTCACAAACCGAAGCATAGAAAACACAGTTTATTATGCTTCAGTTATGAATGGACACAGCGAGTGAGTGTATTCATTTCGAAAAGGAAGGGGCCAGTAAATGGCATATTTACCAGCCCCTTCCCCCACTCTCCATTCTGAAACATGGGGGGGTAGCCCAGGCAATAGGGGGATATCGGCACCACATGTAGTGATTAGGGTGTGCCCAGGCACAACCCCTGCGCACGCCAATGGCACTGCAGTATATGTTGCCACTCTATGTATATCAATGCACAGACGATGCTCCAGACAATGATAAACATTCATGTTTGCTCTGCAGGGGAGGAGTGAGGAGGGCAGAGAGTCGCAGACCCCCACCCCACCAGCCAGCAGAAAAATTTCCCAGATCGCTGTCTTGCCGCCAATAAGCCGAACTTCACCGGACCGGACACAACTTAACACCAGCGAAACCACAGCCGCACCGGAGCTGATCTCTAGTCAATAATCTACGTTAACTTTGTACACTGTCTTTTTTTTTTTTTTTTTTATTATTATGAGGTTGTAAATAATTTTGGAAAATTTTACAGAATAAAGCATGTTTAAAAAAATAAGATCAATAAATTAAACAAATATTTTTAATGCAGAGTATTTTGTGTCTCAGGAGATCATTTGGGGGGGGGGGGAGTTAAACACCCAATAACTTCCATGTGAAAGCAGCCCAAAGCGGATGGGGGTTACATACAAGTATACTCCACAGCTACATCTAGTGGTCAGACAGCGTCACTTTCCCCATTCACACATTCGACCTGCACAGAATATAGCCTGAGAACATTCGGTTGCGCACAGAAAGAATGTCCTGTACATGGAGTTTCGATGGAAGAACAGCTATGAATTTTTTTTTTAATACACTTTTTTGTTACTGTATTTTCCTGATATTTTGGTAATAAATTCAAAAACTTGTATATTATTTACCGGTGGAATTACAACTTATTTTCATGAAATAGTTCTTTATCCACCTTACTACTATGTCATTTTACAAAAAAAAAAAATGCTGTTTATAAACATGCTGTGGAAAACAAACATAGGCAGCCAATGCACTTGTTGAATACCTGTGGTTGAGCTGTTATTAGACAGGGCAGAGCACAGACAAAATGTACAGAGCCAATCAGAGTGGCTCTGTACCTTATGATTGCTGTGAACCAATAGAGGGGGTTCATTGCTTTTTTTTTTTTAATTGTCAAAAACCGTCTCCTGTCTTTATTCACTTTTACACTTTTTTGGTAAATGGGTATTCATAAACTCATTCACATGGAGGGGGATCTGGGGGCCCCCTTGTTAAAGGGGGCTTCCAGATTCCGATAAGCCCCCCTGCCCGCAGACCTCCACAGCCCAGGGTTGCGGGTTAGAGGCCCTTGTGCCCACAATACCTGTGGTTGAGCTGTCATTAGACAGGGCAGAGCACAGACAAAATGTACAGAGCCAATCAGCGTGGCTCTGTACCTTATGATTGCTGTGAACCAATAGAGGGGGTTCATTGTTTTTTTATTTTTTAATTGTCAAAAACCGTCTCCTGTCTTTATTCACTTTTACACTTTTTTGGTAAATGGGTATTCATATACTCATTCACATGGGGGAGGGGATCTGGGGGCCCCCTTGTTAAAGGGGGCTTCCAGATTCCGATAAGCCCCCCTGCCCGCAGACCTCCACAGCCCAGGGTTGCGGGTTAGAGGCCCTTGTGCCCATCAATGGGGACAAGGTGCTTTGGGGTCTGGGCACCCCCCCCCAATGTTGAGGGCATGTGGCCTGGTATGGTTCAGGGGGGCGCTAGCTCGTCTCCTCCCTTTCCTGACCTACCGGGCTGTATGTCTGGAGGGGCTGGTATGGATTTGGGAGGGACCCCACACAGTTTTTTCAGTTTTTTTTTACATTCAGCTGTCGTCGGGAAATCCCGCTGACAGCTGATGACTCATTGGTTGTCAAGAATGCGGCGGCGGCTTCCTGGCCCGCTTCTTAGCAACCAGCTATATACAATGTTTTTAAAGGGGAAAAAAAAAACCACATTAGAAATGCAACAATTGCATTTCTGGTGCGACTCCTTTGAAGTCTATTGCAGACAAAACGCAATCTGCTGCAGGGAAAAAAGTCCCCGACTCTGTCCAAAAACGCATAGATGTGAACGTGTACCATAAGAAAATGTCTTAAATGGACTGTAGTGTGTTTCAGCGCTTCAGCACACCCAGGGATTCACAAGGGAAGAGGCTGCCACAAGTAGCAAGCTTTCAGGAGGACAGCGCTGTGCTTAACCCTTCCTATCCCTTGCCCTGGGAGATCTTCTGAGCAGCCAGGTGGGCTGGTAGTTCCTGCAGGCAGCAGAGCTGGGAGCAGTTCTACAAAGAAGAGGAGATACTTCTGTAATCCGTTCCTTCAGGATCCTGTGCTATAAACAGCGGCAGAGGCGTAACTGCAGGGGTTGTGAATGCAACAGGGCGCCATGCTACAGGGGGCGCGTGTGCCTCCCTTGTACACCTGAATAGGAGGGATGGCGGAGGCGGCATTTAGAGGAACCAATCTCCTCCATTTTCCTCCTAATGCAGGATATTGGTTCCTCTATATGCTGCCCCCCCCTGTCTTCTGCTGTTCCCAGGGTCCCTGTGTGCTTCCCTGGTCCCCCCCCACAGAGCTGCTGTCTCCCCCCCTCCTCTCTCCTGCCAGCTGCTGTAGAAGATGAGTCATGATGGAGAGATGGGAACAGGTCGGTAAATTTTTGTCATTTACCAGCTCCTTCCTTTTCTGAATGGACAGAGTCAGTGATTGGTACCAATTGGTTCATTCATAACGGAAGCATAGTAAACTTTACAAAAAAAACGCTGTTTATAAACATGCTGTGGAAAACAAACATAGGCAGCCAATGCACTTGTTGAATACCTGTGGTTGAGCTGTTATTAGACAGCGCAGAGCACAGACAAAATGTACAGAGCCAATCAGAGTGGCTCTGTACCTTATGAGTGCTGTGAACCAATAGGGGGGGTTCATTGTTTTTTTACTTTTTAATTGTCAAAAACCGTCTCCTGTCTTTATTCACTTTTACACTTTTTTGGTAAATTTGTCATTTACCAGCTCCTTCCTTTTCTGAATGGACAGTGATTGGTACCAATTGGTTCATTCATAACTGAAGCATGGTAAACTTTTTGTTTACTATACTTCAGTTTCTGAATGAATGGGAGGCTCGGTGCACAGCTATTCCTGTCCATTCATTCTGTGCAGCTGAGGTTACACAGATGGAGATTGAGGGCTGAGGTTTGTTTGGACCCCTGATATCTCATCAAAGCCCCCCCCCCCCCCCAACAGGGCTCCTAAAAAAGAAAAATTGTAAAAAATAATAAAAATAAAACTGTAAAAGAAATTAAATGGTAAAAAACAATAAAATTAAAATAAAAATTACAAACTACAGACACCAGTGAGGGAACTATCAGGATTGCAATTGTGACCGGGCCCTGGCATTTCACCACCATGGGGAGGCCTGAAGATGACAGAAAGGGGGCCGCTGCAGAACTTGTGAAAGGGCCCCGCTGCCGTACCCACGATGGGAGTAAAGGGCCCCAGGATCAGTGGGAAGAGGGAAGGGCCCTGGCCAGGGGCCAGGGGGGCCCTTCATAATTTCTTGCACTGGGGCCCTGATGGTCCTAGTTACGCCTCTGAACAGAGGCTCTACCGCGCATGGGCGGGAGTGATGTCATCACGGCTTCGGCCAGTCACACAGCCTGGAAAGAAGACAGGTGAAAAAGTTAATGGCCTACACTGATGACATTGCATCGCTGAAATGCTCCGTTCTCAGGAAAGTTTTACATAATGTGCTAGTATATGATACATACTAGCACATTAAGCCTTTACCTTGCAGGCCAGAAAGAATACAAAAGCACCCAGTGGTTTACAGGACTGATGGTGTCCAGGAAGGAGATCAATCCAGGATTTTGTACACAGGACGGCCCTAATTATTGTTTCGGTCAGCAGGGCATCCCCTTAGCCCTTTACCACCCCCCCATATCCCTAATAAAACAACAAAACCAAGCTGAGAGACTGTTTCCTTGTGTCCGGATGAAAGTAGAAAATGCTTTGTTGCCTGGCTGTGCAGGGGTAGGGGAACCAGTGACCAGCATCCCATGCGGGGGTAGCACTACGCGTAAAATACACATTTACACAAGTAAATAAGAAAGGATTTTATGTACCTGATTTTACCGTGGTTTTATCTACAATTGTTTAGGTTGGTGACCGGTATCCCTCTTACTCCATAGGTGTGTGCAGGGGGTGTGCCAGGTGTGCCTGGGCACACCCTAATCACTACGTGCAGTGCCGATTGCCCCTACTGCCTGGGCTTCTACTGTGTTGACCCCCCCTGCCCCGCAGTGCTGCTGGCTTCCTTCCTTTCCTCTCCCCGCAGATGTTTCAGGATGGAGAGTGGGGGAAGGGGTCAGTAAATATGTCATTTACCAGTGCCTTCCTTTTTTAAATGAATATAGTGAACACGCTCACTGTGTTCATTCTTAACCAAAGCATAGTAAACTGTGTTTACTATGCTTCAGTTTGCGAATGACCAGGAAGCCGCTGAGCACAGAGCACTTCGCATTCAATCACTGACCCGTGCAGCTGAGGTTGCAAAGAGAGGCGCGCATGTTTGAGCTTTGGGGTGCAATAGGCTGCGCACACCTATGTCCCACTCCCCCTGCCCCTTCTTAATCTCTCTCCCTATGCCCCCAAGCCACCCCATTTCTCTCTTGCTGCACCTCCCCCAAAACTCCCTCTCTGTCCGCCTCTCCTTACTCTCTCGATGCCCTCCTATTTATTAATAAAAATAACAAACCTGTTATACTTACCTGCTCTGTGCAATAGTTTTGCACAGAGCAGCCCTGATCCTCTTCCTCCAGGGTGCCGCTCTGGTGCTCCAGGCCCCTCCTCTTCATCGGATGCTCCCACAAAAAGCTGCTTTCCCTGAGGCACCCGTGCGGGCGCACTCCCGAGTCCCGCTGCTGCGTCCATTAACACAGGCAGCGGGACTCAGCCCCAGCCCCGTGTCACTGGATTTGGTTGACAGCAGCGGGAGCCAGTGGCTCCCGCTGCTATCAATCTGTCCAAGGAGGAGAGAGACAGCGGCTGGAGCCACTGCGCTCGTGCACATTGCTGGATCGTATCGGGCTCAGGTAAGAAAAAGGGGGGACCTGGAGGGAGCTGCAGCACAGAAGGTTTTTCGCCTTAATGTATAGAATGCATTAAGGTGAAAAACCTTGAGACTTTACAACCACTTTAAAGAGGAACTGCAGTCTGCTTACATGATTTGTAATAAAAACATCTTTGCCATTCTGAAGCTTCCCTCCAACCACTTTTCATATTATTTTATATATACTGTGATTCTGTACTTGCCAAAAATGCTGCAGAAATCTGTTCACTGAGTCTGGCTGCAGCCATTTTAACTGTGGGCAGCTGAAACTGCTGCCTGTTCACTTCCTGGATTTACACAGACACACAGAGGCAACACTTCCAGCTCTGCAGCTCTCATTGGCCCTCTTATGACCCCCCCCCTTCCCTGGTGATGTCAAACGCCGAAGCATTTTTCCAGACAAGAAACAGGAAGTGGGCTATATAAGGTATTTACTGGCAGAAAAAACATACATTTTACCATCCAGAGGATTTAATAGATGGAAAGATGAAAATATGACTGAAGTTCAGCTTTAAGCTGGCTATGCACTATAAGAGGTTTGGTCAGTTTGTGATGATCCAGCGGGAATTGTATTTGTGGATGGCACTGTCGCCACCCTCCCACCTAATAACTGTGGATGGCACTGTTGCCACCCTCCCACCTGATAACTGTGGATGGCACTGTCGCCACCCTCCCACCTGATAACTGTGGATGGCACTGTCGCCACCCTCCCACCTGATAACTGTGGATGGCACTGTCGCCACCGTCCCATCTGATATCTGTGGATGGCACTGTCGCCACCCTCCCACCTGATATCTGTGGATGGCACTGTCGCCACCGTCCCACCTGATATCTGTGGATGGCACTGTCGCCACCCTCCCACCTGATATCTGTGGATGGCACTGTCGCCACCCACCCACCTGATAACTGTGGATGGCACTGTCACTATAATGAGCTTAATGAGCCTCGGGATCTGTGTAATTAATATGTGTTCGGGTTTAAAGGGATGAGGTGGCAACCCTAACTGTCGCCACCCTCCCACCTGATAACTGTGGATGGCACTGTCGCCACCCTCCCACCTGATAACTGTGGATGGCACTGTCGCCACCCTCCCACCTGATAACTGTGGATGGCACTGTCGCTAGAGTTGCCACCTCATCCCTTTAAACCCGAATTACACAGGTTCTGAGGCCAATTTAATGCAGAAGAGGCACCAAGTGAGTTTAATTACCACCTTAATGAGCCTCGGGATCTGTGTAATTAATATGTGTTCGGGTTTAAAGGGATGAGGTGGCAACCCTAACTGTCGCCACCCTCCCACCTGATAACTGTGGATGGCACTGTCGCCACCCTCCCACCTGATAACTGTGGATGGCACTGTCGCCACCCTCCCACCTGATATCTATGGATGGCACTCTCGCCACCCTCCCATCTGATATCTTTGGATGGCACTGTCGCCATCCTCCCACCTGATATCTTTGGATGGCACTGTCGCCACCCTTCCACCTGATATTTGTGGATGGCACTGTCGCCACCCTCCCACCTGATATCTGTGGATGGCACTGTCGCCACTGTCCCACCTGATATCTGTGGATGGCACTGTCGCCACCCTCCCACCTGATAACTGTGGATGGCACTGTCGCCACCCACCCACCTGATAACTGTGGATGGCACTGTCGGCCACCCACCCACCTGATAACTGTGGATGGCACTGTCGCTACCCTCCCACCTGATATCTGTGGATGGCACTGTCGCCACCCTCCCACCTGATATCTGTGGATGGCACTGTCGCTACCCTCCCACCTGATATCTTAAAGTACCTGGGTGGAAAATTGTCAAATCAAATGCAACCGCTGTTTGGGTATTTTGCCAGTCAGCGGGGTCCGAATAATACAACAGCCACAGCAGGGGATTTATTGATGTGCTCTGTATAGCATGGATGGAGGAATCGGTTGGATGGAGTTATATGTGTATGGCCTACTACTCTCTTCACATACAGCGCCTTGAAAAAGTATTCATACCCCTTGAAATTTCCACATCTTGTCATCTTACAACCAAAAACAATTTCCCTCTCACCAGCTGTAATTAGAAATTAGGCTGGCCATCCACAGCAATTATTCCATAGACAGTGTGGTCAAGGTACAATCTGTGCAAAGAGAAATGATTAGCGCTAAGGGTGGCCATACATATCACAATCTGATTGTACAGTCTCCTTTAAATTTACCAAAGTTATGGAATATGAGGGAAAATTTATACAATCCAATGACTTTCTATTATACCCTTAAGTAAGGGGGAAAGGAGGAAAAGAAAGTAAGGGGAAGCAGAGTGACTTATAGTGCCTCGAAAAAGTATTCATACCCCTTGAAATTTCCCACATGTTGTCATGTTACAACCAAAAACGTAAATGTATTTTATTGGGATTTTATGTGAGAGACCGACACAAAGTGGCACATAATTGTGAAGTGGAAGGAAAATGATAAATGGTTTTCAAAATCTTTTACAAATAAATATGGGAAACGTGTGAGGGGCATTTGTATGGCGCCCCCCTGAGTCAATACTTTATAGAACCGCCTCTCTCTGCAATTACAGCTGCAAGTCTTTTTGGGGAAGTCTCTGCCAGCTTTGCACATCTAGAGAGGACATTTTTGTCCATTCTTCTTTGCAAAATATCTCAAGCTCTGTCAGATTGGATGGAGAGCGTCTGTGAACAGCAATTTTTAAGTCTTGCCACAGATTCTCAATGGGATTTGGGTCTGGACTTTGACTGGGCCATTCTAACACATGAATATGCTTTCATCTAAACCATTCCATTGTAGCTCTGGCTGAATGTGTAGGGCCATTGTCCTGCTGGAAGGAGAACCTCCGCCCCGGTCTCAAGTCTGTTGGAAATTCTAACAGATTTTCTTCTAAGATTGCCGGGAGCCCACAGTTGCTATGATGCCACTCTCAGGCGGCTGACATTTAGACGGTGGTCCCGCAAACTGGGAAATCTTTGTGCTGAAAGCAGCTGAGAGTGGTATTGTTGCGTAGCAACAAGCGCGGTGTTAGATCAAGGGGGTCCTTGGTCACCCATTGGTGAGGAAGGCAGCGATCTGATACCCACGTTCGTCACAGCAGCCACTTCCGTTCCAGTCGCCTTAGGCGATCGGAAGTGGAAGGTCTCCATCCCCCTCCCTCCTGAAGTCTTTTGGGACACAGGACAGGTCCTAGAAGACTTTGGGACCAATTACAGAGCACAGCGTTGCTCGTGCAGTGCGTGCCCGGCCGGGTGCCCACAGTTGCTATGACGGTGCCACAGAGAGGAGGGGGAGAGAAGCGAGGCTTCGGGCGCCCGTATCGCTGGACCATGGGACAGCTGAGTGTCTGTTTATTTAAAGTCAGCAGCTAAACTTTTTGTAGCTGCTGACTTTTAATAAACTTACAGAACAGTGGAACAGATTATACCTTGGCCACCCTGTCTATGAAATAATTGCTGTGGATGGCCAGCCTAATTTCTAACTACAGCTGGCGAGAGGGAAATATTTAACAAATACCCCTTTATTAATCTGCAGATATAAGTGGGCCAATGAGTAATAATGGAAATAGGTTTATAAATACCAGTGTTGCCAACAGCCCGTAAATGTCAGTCTATTTTCGGGCCATCCGTAAAATTCCGTTACGGGCAGCGGTGCCCGTAAAAAAGATGGCTGCGGGCCGACCATGCAACTGCGCATGCGCTGTTCCGAAGCCTGCCGAGATTGGGAAAGCTCGACGTACATGCTGGGCTGGGCGGCACATGCGCAGTAATGTAATGGCGCCACCTAGCGCCATTTTTAAATTGAAGGCAGCAGCACTCATTCTCAGCGGTGCCTCACCGGTCGCACTCACCCCTCCCTGGCAGGCTTGTGAGGGCAACATTCAGGTACCGGATAGAGGATGAATAAAGGGAAATTCCACAAAGATGTCTCTGTGTAGCTTTGATAGGGAAGTTGGGGAACTACAAGTCTCAGCATGTCTTCCCAGGTAATTTACTATTTCTGGTGCTTGCTTGTAGTGTAATTGGAACTGATATGCCGCAGAGGTCTCTGGCTGCTGACTGCAATAGATCATTTCTAGTCCTGAGGTTTGACACCTTGTATATAGCAGAGCTATTGTAACCCCCCTTACCCCAATTGTAGTGTGACCTCAAGACAGGTTAGCACCTGTCAGGGATACCATATGCAGGTATCCAGCAGGGATGATCAGATCAGTTGGCTGCACTTAAAGGAATCAGGACCAGGTGTAAGTTGAAAATATGAAGATATTTATTAGACAAATAGCACACTTCAAACACCAAAACACCAGCAAACATAAATGAGCAAGTAAAAGATGAAAACACACCAAACCCCAAAATAAACACCTAACCATCTGACTAATGAAATACAAACGAAGAAAACACACACATATATAATAAGCAACCAGGGATGCCAGATAAGGGGAACAGGGAGCCAGGTACTGGGAGCAGAAGGAGAGCAAGGAAGCAGGTACAGGAATCAGGTCTCTGGGTCTGGATCGCAGATCAGGGATCAGAGCAGGTCAAATTCAGGAATGGACACAGCTTGCAGGGAAAATACCGAAGCATTGGGACAGGGAACAAGGCGGGCTTATATGGACCCAGCAGACCCATCAGGTGCAGTTTAATGACCTGTAAGCTCAATCTCCTGAGAGACACCCGCTGGTGGCCACCAGAACTACACCATTTGGTTTTCTCAACACTGCCACCAGCAGGTGACCCAAGCAAGGACACAGATCCTGACAGCACCAGATAGGATACAGAGCAATGTCTTGTATGCTCACACACTGCATGGTAGTGTAAAACATCCATTTAGAGCTAACTCACACTATATGTGGTGACATACGTTTTACTGCATTGTAAATGGTCTGTCACTGCAGGGACACGTCCGCAACCTCTGACCACCTCCTGACTATAACATGTCCGCAGTCTCTGACCAATCCCTGACTATATCATGTCCGCAATCTCTGACCAACCCCTGACTATATCATGTCCGCAGTCTCTGACCACCTCCTGACTATATCATGTCCACAGTCTCTGACCATCCCCTCACTATATCATGTCCGCAGTCTCTGACCAATCCCTGACTATATCATGTCCACAGTCTCTGACCACCTCCTGACTATATCATGTCCACAGTCTCTGACCACCTCCTGACTATATCATGTCCACAGTCTCTGACCATCCCCTCACTATATCATGTCCGCAGTCTCTGACCACCTCCTGACTATATCATGTCCACAGTCTCTGACCAACCCCTGACTATATCATGTCCGCAGTCTCTGACCAACCCCTGACTATATCATGTCCGCAGTCTCTGACCAACCCCTGACTATATCATGTCCGCAGTCTCTGACCACCTCCTGACTATATCATGTCCACAGTCTCTGACCAACCCCTGACTATATCATGTCCGCAGTCTCTGACCACCCCCTGACTATACCATGTCCACAGTCTCTGATGACATCCTGACTATATCATGTCCACAGTCTCTGACCACCTCCTGACTATATCATGTCCGCAGTCTCTGACCAACCCCTGACTATATCATGTCCGCAGTCTCTGACCAACCCCTGACTATATCATGTCCGCAGTCTCTGACCACCCCCTGACTATATCATGTCCGCAGTCTCTGACCACTTCCTGACTATATCATGTTCGCAGTCTCTGACCACCCACTGACTATATCATGTCCGCAGTCTCTGACCACCTCCTGACTATATCATGTCCGCAGTCTCTAACCAACCCCTGACTATATCATGTCCGCAGTCTCTGACCAACCCCTGACCATATCATGTCCGCTGTCTCTGACCACCCCCTGACTATATCATGTCCGCAGTCTCTGACCACCTCCTGACTATATCATGTCCGCAGTCTCTGACCAACCCCTGACCATATCATGTCCGCTGTCTCTGACCACCCCCTGACTATATCATGTCCGCAGTCTCTGACCACCCCCTGACTATATCATATCCGCAGTCTCTGACCACCTCCTGACTATATCATGTCCGCAGTCTCTGACCACCTCCTGACTATATCATGTCTGCAGTCTCTGACCACCTCCTGACTATATCATGTCCGCAGCCTCTGCAAGTGAGTGGGAACTCTGATGTAAAGGGAACACAGTGGACTCTTTCTGGACACCAGAGCCCACCCTTTACATCAGTGTTCCCCCTTAGAGCGTGATCTGCAGCGTTCCCCTTTACATAAGAGTTCCCTTTCACTGTAAGGGGGAATCCTGCAGGCTCTGATGTAAGCGGGAACTCTGTGCTGGCTGGGTTATAGTATCCCAACCTTCATGTAAATGGAGAAAGATGGTTTTTGGCTTTAGTTTAACTTAAACACATTGCTAATAGCACTAGCTATATGTTGATAGTTTAACTATTGATATCTGCACTGTTTAGCACTGATAACGGTCATTTCAGGTACTTTTTTTCAGTGCCAGTAAAAAAAAACCTGGCTCCATCAGTAAATGTCACGATTTTTGGCAGTAAAAAAAAAAAATGGTGCCATTTGTAAGTTTTGGCTTTCTGCCAGTAAATTTCACTTCAGGGGGTTGGCAACACTGATAAATACACAATATTTCCTCTGTTTTTGTTGTTGTTCTCTGTGATGGGAGAAGATTGCTGTGAGTCATACAGATACAATGTCAGCTAAGTTTCTTCTCTGTTACATCAGGCTGACAACTTAAGCCCCGCCCCCTGTCTTTTCACCCAATTATACACATTGATACAAAAATGTCAGGGAAGTTACTTCTCTATTACATCAGACTGACAACCATGGCCCCACCCCCTTCCTATTCATCTAATGACATATGCTAATACAATGTCAGCGAAGTTACTACCATGTTACTTCAGACTGACAGCCATAGCTCCATCCTCATCTCATTCACCCAATGATAGACTGGTCATGAAATGGCAATATACTAGTAATATACTGGTCGTGTTCTGGTAATATAATGGTCATTTACCAGTCATTTACCAGTTGTATACTGGTCATGTACTGGTTGTATACTGGTCATGTACTGGTAATATAACGGTATTATACTGGTCATCTACTGGTTGTATACTGGTCATGTACTGCTCATATACTGGTTGTATACTGGTCATGTACTGCTCATATACTGGTTGTATACTGGTCATGTACTGCTCATATACTGGTCATGTACTTCTCATATACTAGTCATTTACTGCTCATATACTGGTTGTATATTGGTCATGTACTGCTCATATACTAGTCATTAAATGCTCATATACTGGTTGTATACTGGTCATGTACTGGCCATATACTGGTATTATACTGGTCATCTACTGATTGTATACTGGTCATGTACTAGTCATTTACTGGTTGTATATTGGTCATGTACTAGTCATTTACTGCTCATATACTGGTTGTATACTGGTCATGTACTGCTCATATACTGGTCATGTACTGCTCATATACTGGTTGTATACTGGTAATGTACTGCTCATATACTGGTTGTATATTGGTCGTGTACTGCTCATATACTGGTTGTATACTGGTCATGTACTGCTCATATACTAATCATTTACTGCTCATATACTGGTTGTATATTGGTCATGTACTGCTCATATACTGGTTGTATACTGGTCATGTACTGCTCATATACTAATCATTTACTGCTCATATACTGGTTGTATACTAGTCATTTACTGCTCATATACTGGTTGTATACTGGTCATATACTGGAATTATACTGGTCATCTACTGGTTGTATACTGGTCATGTACTAGTCATTTACTGGTTGTATTTTGGTCATGTACTGCTCATATACTGCTCATATACTGGTTGTATATTGGTCATTTACTGCTCATATACTGGATGTATATTAATCATGTACTGCTCATATACTGGTATTATACTGGTCGTGTACTAGTCATGTACTGGTCATATACTAGTAATGTACTGGTCATATACTGATCTTGTACTAGTCATTTACTGGACATGTACTGGTTGTATATTGGTCAAGTACTGGCCATATAAGGGGTGGCATAAGGAGTAAGGGGGAGGCCAGAAAGTGGCAGGGAAAGGGTCAATATGACACTGTCTGAGAAAAACAAAGTTTATTGTTGTTCTCAGTGATGGAGATTCTTATGAGTCACACTACAATATCAGCGGAGTTACTGCTCTGTTACATCAGACTGACAACCATAGCTCCACCCCGTTTATTCACCCAGTGATAGACTGGTCTTACTGGTATACTGGTCATGTATTGGTCATGTACTGGTATTGTGCTGTTCATACACTGGTCATGTACCAGTCGTGTACTGGTCGGTCATATACGGATCATGTACTGCTCAAGTACTGGTTGTATAGCAGTCATGCACTGGTTGTATACTGGTCATATACTGATCATGTACTGGTTGTATACTGGTCATATACTGGTCGTGTATCGGTCAAATACTGATCATGTAATGGTCAAGTACTGGTTGTTTACTGGCCATGTACTGGTCGTGTATCGATCATATACTGATCATGTAATGGTCAAGTACTGGTTGAATACTGGTCATGCATAGATTATATACTGATCATGTACTGGTTGTATACTGGTCATATACTGGTCATATACTGGTCATATATTGGTCCATATACTGATCATGTAATGGTCAAATACTGGCTGTATACTGGTAATGTACTGGTTTTATATCTGTCATATATTGGCCATGCACTGGTCATATACTGATCATGCAATGGTAAAGTGCTGATTGTATACTGATCATGTACTGGTTGTATACTGGTCATATACTTGTCATGTACTGGTCATATACTGATCATGTACTGGTTGTGTATTGGTCATATACTGATCATGTACTGGTTGTATACTGGTCATATACTGATCATGTACTGGTTGTATACTGGTCATATACTGATCATGTACTGGTTGTATACTGGTCATATACTTGCCATGTACTGGTCATATACTGATCATGTAATGGTCAAGTACTGCTTGTATACTGGTCGTGTATCGGTCATATACTGATCATGTAATGGTCAAGTACTGGTTGTACACTGGTCGTGTATCGGTCATATACTGATCATGTAATGGTCAAGTACTGGTTGTACACTGGTCATATATTGGTCCATATACTGGTCATATACTGATCATGAAATGGTCAAATACTGGTTGTATACTGGTCATGTACTGGTTTTAAACCGGTTATATATTGGTCATGTACTGGTCATATACTGATCATGTAATGTTCAAGTACTGGTTTTATACTGGTCATATACTGATCAAGTACTGGTTGTATACTAGTCATTTGTTTTTGAAGGGTGTAGATCGCGCTGGACTGACTTGATCGATCACTGATTACAAATGAGAGGTCACAAGGGCAGATAGAAAGGTTTCCTTTCAAGAATTGGTACCCAGCTTATTGTGGAGAGGTGGTAAGCCCTGTTGTGGGCCTGGGCTGCTACCTCGGGGTGCGGCCTAGTGGTCACTCCCGCGGTGATCAAAAGGGGTGAGTGTAAAGGAGCGCCCAATGTACAATTGATGTAAATATACAAACTTTTTAATGAGAGTGCAGATGATAGAAATAACGCATTTCGGGGGACAGAAGTCTACCCCTTTCTCAAGGCTGCCTCTCAAGCTAGAGCTGACATCCAGACAATCATAGATCCGATGTTCACGTCTCAGACAAACCATCAGGATCTTTTCCAATAACTTTTAACAGCAGCCCTGAGGAAGGGGGAGTCCTCCGTCCCCCGAAACGTGTTGGCTTTATTTTTATCATCTGCACTCTCAATAAAGCGTTTTTATTATTACATCAATTGTACACTGGGCGCTCCTTTACACTCGCCCCTTTTGATATACTGGTCATGCACTGGTTGTACACTGGTCATATAATGATCATGTAATAGTCAACTGCTGGTTTTATGCTGGTCATGCACTGGTCATATACTGATCATGTACTGGTTGTATATTGGTCATATACTGGTCGTGTATTGGTCATATACTGATCATGTAATGGTCAAGTACTGGTTGTATACTGGTCATATACTTGTTGTGTACTGGACATATACTGACTATGTAATGGTCAAGAACTGGTTTTATACTGGTCATATACTGATCATGTACTGGTTGTATACTGGTCATTTGCTGGTCGTGTATCGGTCATATACTGATCATGTAATGGTCAAGTACTGGTTGTACACAGGTCATACATTAGTCCATATACTGGTGATATACTGATCATGTAATGCTCAAATACTGGTTTTATACTGGTCATGCACTGGTCATATACTGATCATGTACTGGTTGTATACTGGTCATTTACTGGTCGTGTATCGGTCATATACTGATCATTTAATGCTCAAATACTGGTTGTATACTGGTGATGTACTGGTTTTATACTGTTCATATATTGGTCATGTACTGGTCATATACTGATCATGTAATGGTCAAGTGCTGGTTTTATTCTGGTAATGTACTGGTTGTATACTGGTCATATATTGGTCCTTGTCGTGTACTGGTCATATACTGATCATGTAATGGTCAAGTGCTGGTTGCATACTCGTCATGCATTGTTCCTATACTGATCATGTATTGGTTGTATACTGGTCACATACTGGTTGTGTATCGGTCATATACTGATCATGTTATGGTCAAGTATTGGTTGTATACTGGTCATGCACTGGTTGTACACAGGTCATAAATTGGTCCATATACTGCTCATCTACTGATCATGTAACGGTCAAATATTGTTTTTATACTGGTCATGTACTCGTTGTATACTGGTCATATACTGATCATGTACTGCTTGTGTATTGGTCATATACTGGTTGTGTATCGGTCATATACTGATCATGTAATGCTCAAGTACTGGTTGTATACTGGTCTGGTACTGGTTATACACTGGTCATATATTGGTCACGTACTGGGAAGCAGCCCTGAGGAAGGGGGAGTCCTCCGTCCCCCGAAACGTGCTGGCTTTATTTCTATCATCTGCACTCTCAATAAATCGTTTTTATTATTACATCAATTGTACATTGGGCGCTCCTTTACACTCACCCCTTTTGATATACTGGTCATGCACTGGTTGTACACTGGTCATATATTGGTTGTATACTGGTAATGTCACAGCAGTGAATGGAAATACCTGGCAGACATTTCTTCCTGCGTGGAATCGATGGACAAATGCAGTGTGACATCAGAGTGAGACGCTCCTGAGATCTTGACCTGCAGTTGACCTCCTCTGACCTGCGTTTTACTTGCAGTTGACCTTCTTTCCTGCAGTTGACCTCTGACCTGCGTTTTACCTGCAGTTGACCTTCTTTCCTGCAGTTGACCTCTGACCTGCGTTTTACCTGCAGTTGACCTTCTGTCCTGCAGTTGACTTGCTTACGAGGGATTTGCATTCCCATAGACTTGTAGGGGGATTGCAGAAGCTGTTGAGCAAACAAAATCCCATTGCCATTGGTCACTTCTGATGTGCCGATCCGTATCTTCCCATATTCTCCTATAACCTTATACACAACGCCCACAATACTAACCCCCCACCCCCAGCGTACAGACCCCCGGTAATCATGGCTCAATATACACAGCACTCCTCCCCCCACATACCCCCCTCTGCCCCCCCCCTTACAGAACACCCCCCCCCCCTCCACACAACAAATGTATATTAAGGTGTGATGGCTCATATAAGATCCATCACATTCCCTTCCACAGGAGGAAGTCATTCTGGGTGCACACTGGATTATGGAGGGGGGCAGTAATGGAAGTGACACAGATAGGAGAGGAAGGGAGTCATTCTGACACTGGATTATGGGGTTGTGGGGGGCAGTAATAGATGTGACACAGAGGGAGGAAGGGGGAAAGGAGTCTTACTATGGGGGACAGTATTTTGAGCTGCACACTTCCAGCCTCCTCCCATCATGCCCCGCACGCCTGATGCAACACAATGTAGGCGTGTCTCCGCGTCCCCTGAGGTGGGCGTGGTTGCTGGACGCTGTGTGCGGAAACCGGCCGGCTGGGCGGAGCAGTATTCTGGTGGGCGTGGTTATCGGAAAATCCAAACAAGCCAACGGTGTGTTGTTGGTGGGCGGGGTGCTGAGCGCGATAACCTGCGATTGGTCTATAGGCGGCACCTTGGAGTGAGCTGAGAGCGGTGATTGGCGGTGGTTGTGTCCGGGCCTGCTTGGTGTCCCCGGCTGGAGGGTAGCGGGAGACAGAAGAGAGGATGGAGCCGCGGCTACTGGAGTTGTTCGGAGGGGGCAGCGGAGGGAGAGGGAAGAGCGGAACCCGGAGCAAGAAGCCCACCAAGGGCAGGAACCGGGGGGGAGGATCCGGGGGCAGTAAGAACCACAACAACCCCCCCTACCTGCCTCCTGAGGTAATAAAAATACCCCCTGAGGTAATAACACCCCCCTACCTGCCCCCTGAGGTAATAATACCCCTCCTCTGAGGTAATAATACCCCTCCTCTGAGGTAATAACACGCCCTACCTGCCCCCTGAGGTAATAAAAATACCCCCTGAGGTAATAACACCCCCCTACCTGCCCCCTGAGGTAATAACACCCCCCTACCTGCCCCCTGAGGTAATAATACCCCCAATACCCCT
>BLSH010440597.1:414283-427503 GCA_018402905.1 Glandirana rugosa
GATGAGTGACTAGTGTCGCGGTTGTTCAATGAGTAGTGACAGTCTTAGTGTTGGCGCTGTGATCAGTGAGTGGTGTCAGTCTTAGTGTTGGCGCTGTGATCAGTGAGTAGTGACAGTCTTAGTGTTGGCGCTGTGATCAGTGAGTAGTGTCAGTCTTAGTGTTGGCACTGTGAGTAGTGTCGGTCTTAGTGTTGGCACTGTGATCAGTAAGTAGTGTCAGTCTTAGTGTTGGCACTGTGATCATTGAGTAGTGTCGGTCTTAGTGTTGGCACTGTGATCAGTGAGTAGTGTCAGTCTTAGTGTTGGCACTGTGATCAGTGAGTAGTGTCAGTCTTAGTGTTGGCACTGTGATCAGTGAGTAGTGTCAGTCTTAGTGTTGGCGCTGTGATCAGTGAGTAGTGTCAGTCTTAGTGTTGGCGCTGTGATCAGTGAGTAGTGTCAGTCTTAGTGTTGGCGCTGTGATCATTGAGTAGTGTCGGTCTTAGTGTTGGCACTGTGATCAGTGAGTAGTGACAGTCTTAGTGTTGGCGCTGTGATCAGTGAGTAGTGTCAGTCTTAGTGTTGGCATTGTGATCAATGAGTAGTGACAGTCTTAGTGTTGGCGCTGTGATCAGTGAGTGGTGTCAGTCTTAGTGTTGGCGCTGTGATCAGTGAGTAGTGACAGTCTTAGTGTTGGCTCTGTGATCAGTGAGTGGTGTCAGTCTTAGTGTTGGCGCTGTGATCAGTGAGTGGTGTCCGTCTTAGTGTTGGCGCTGTGATCAGTGAGTAGTGTCAGTCTTAGTGTTGGCATTGTGATCAATGAGTAGTGACAGTCTTAGTGTTGGCGCTGTGATCAGTGAGTAGTGACAGTCTTAGTGTTGGCGCTGTGATCAGTGAGTAGTGACAGTCTTAGTGTTGGCACTGTGATCAGTGAGTAATGACAGTCTTAGTGTTGGCGCTGTGATCAGTGAGTAGTGACAGTTGGCACTGTGACAACGTTTGTGCTGTGTGGTGACACCGATGGGTGTCAGAGATCAGCTGATGGTTGTGTACACGGAGGAGGAGGACGTGTCTATACTTGTCGTCTGCTGTACAGAATATTTATAGACGGGGCCACGTCTGTTTGTTTGGGTGCTATATATAGACCGCTGTGTGTAAACACGGAATTGCTCGGGCAGTGCAGGCCATATCAGCGGGCAGAGGAGCTGACAATCTCCTTCCACTGTGTGTGCACAGGATGGAGCTGGCAGTGAGAGAGTTAAGTGTCAAACACGGAACCTGGTGACGTGTCCCCTCCCCCTCCCTCATCTGCCTGACACTGATATCCCAACTCTGCTATTAACCCCTTGGTGTCTGCCCAGCCACTACTATCCCCAGTATTAACCCCTGCCTGATGCTGATGTCTCCATAATTAACCCCTGGCTGAGCGCCTGTCCCCTTTAGTTAACTCTTTGGATGTCAGTAGCCCCCACATGTCTATCTATGGGTGACATTGGCTTTGTAGGATGTCCCCGACCCTCAGATAGCATTTGCCCCGTCTGCAGTTTATATTGGCACACCCACATGTGGAGGCCAGGGACAGAATTATCCTATTAACCCCCTCCTGACACACCCACATCTGGAGCCCAGGTTCCCTCCTGTTAACCCCTTCCTGGCACATTGTTGGTCACGCTGACATTGTTGACTGTGCCTGCTCATGTTGCCCAGAATTAACCCCTGCATGACTCACCAGAATTAAAAATAATTGTTAATGACTGTATTGCAGGCTCGTTCATTACCACACAGGAAATCCCTGAGAGATGACCTGTCACTTGTTGTGAGGAAGCCTGTGTGAGATTAACCCTTGTGTTGCTGGATGTTGTAAGGAGGGTACTGAGTGGTCTGACTGAGTTTTCTGTTTTGTTCCAGGCTGAGGAGGGGAACATCGAATATAAGGTGAGTATCTATACCCTTCCTTCTAGACCCCCTCACTGTCGTGCCTAGGCAGCTTATATCATGGGACTAATCTTTCTGGATCCCTGTCATTGTCTGTAACCTGTTGACTTCCTTCTGTGCCTAGGCTACCCATATCATGTGACTCCTCCTTCCTGACCTGTCTGTCACCTCTGGACCTTCCTTTGTGCCTAGGCTATCCATATTACATGACTGCTTCTTCTTGACCCCCTCGCTGTCTCACCTCTGGATCATCTTTTATGCATAGGCTATCCTTATCATGTGACTCCTCCTTCCTCACTCCCTCAGCTATCTGTCACCCCTGGACTTTCTCCCAGGCCTAGCCTGCCCATATCATGTGACTCCTGCTTCCTGAACCCCCCCCCCCACTTCCTAATCTCTGTCCGCTCTGGACCTTCCTCTCTGCCTAGGCTACCCATATCATGTGACTGCTTCTTCCTGACCCTCTACCTGTCTTTCTTCATGATCATATTCTATGCCTAGGCTGCCCATATCATGTGACTCCTCCTTCCTAACCCCCCTCCCCAATCACTGTCACCTCTGGACCTTCTCTTGTGCCTAGGCTGCCCTTATCAGGTGACTGCTCTGTCCTGATCCTCTTTACTGTCTGTGAACTCTGGACCTTCCCCTGTGCCTAGGCTAGCAATATCATGTGACTGCTGCTTCCTGACCCCCTCACTGTTCTACCTCTGGATTTTCTTCTATTCTTAGGCTACCCATGTCATGTGGCTGCTCTCTCCTGACCTCTCTTGCTGTCTGTCACCTTTTGGACCTTCGTCCGTGCCTAGGCTACTACCTGTATTATATGGCTACATAATGTGACTCCTCTTTCCTGATCCCCATCACTGTGTCTGTCACCTCTAGAGCTTCTCCTGTGCCTAGGCTACCCATTTCATGTGACTGCTTCTTCCTGCCCCCCCAGTGTCTTACTTCAGGACCATCTTCTATGCATAGGCTACCCGTATGATGTGACTCCTCCTTTCTAACACCCCCCCCCCCCCCCAGCCTGTCACAGTCATCTCTGGACCTTCTCTCGTGCCTAGGCTACCCATATCAGGTGATCGCTCGTTCCTGATCCTCGTTACTGTCTTTCACCTCTGGACCTTGCCCTGTGCCGCTCATCTCATGTAACTCCTCATTTCTGACCCCTTCGCTGTCTGTGACCTCTTGACCTTCTTCCCTGCCTAGGATGCCCATATCATGTGACTCCTCCTTCCTGATCCCCGTCACTACTTTTGTGCCTGGGCAGCTCTTATGAGGTTACCACTCCTTCCTGATCCCTTTCACTGTCTGTCACCCCTGGACCTTCTCCTGTGCCTAGGCTGTCCATCTCATGGAACTCCTTCTTTCTGATCCGCTTCACTGTCTGTCACCTCTTGACCTTCTTCTGTGCCTAGGCTACCCGTATTATGTGACTCCTCTTTTCTGATCCCTGTCACTGTCTGTTACCTCAGGATCTTCTCCTGTGCCTAGGTTGTCTGTATCATTTGCTTTCCCTCTTATCACCTAGCTAAAGCTGGTCAACCCATCTCAGTATCGGTTTGAGCACCTGGTGACCCAGATGAAATGGCGGCTGCAGGAGGGACGCGGGGAGGCGGTGTACCAGATTGGCGTCGAGGACAACGGGTTGCTGGTGGGACTGTCGGAGGAGGAAATGAAGGCCTCGCTTCACACCTTGCACCGCATGGCTGAGAAGTACTTACCTTGTATATTATATATTATCATTATTCGCAATCTTTATAGTTCTGCAGCACTGTATAGTGTAAGTATATACAGGAGCTATAATAACAGTATTAGGTGCGGACAGCTGTCAGTTTTGCCATGCGCAATGCAGAGAAGGCAATATTTAAGCAGATTAAACCTCGGCAGTAATCGTGCCGATGCTAGGGATAAGAGACCTGCCCAGAGGAGCTTACAATCTATAGATGGGATAGCCATGGAACGTGTAGGGGAATTTGCAGCAGTGTTTGTAGTAATGAAAGAGCAACAGAGCTCAGAAGTTTAGAGAGAGGTGATGCGTATCAGGAAATGTGTTTAAATGGGAACTACAGTACTGTGCAAAAGTTTTAGGCAGCTATGAAGAAATGCTGTAAAGTAAGAATGCTTTCAAAGAAATATATTTTAATTGCTTAATTTTTTCAATTTAAAAATGCAAAGTGAGCGAACAGAAGAAAAAACAATAATCAATATTTGGTGTGACTACCCTTTGGCTTCAAGCCAGCATCAGTTATTACACTTGCACAAAGTCAGGGATTTTGTAGGATAAGGCTGGCTATACACTATACAATTTTGTTTCTTGTTCAACTTTCCTTTTAGATTTACCAAAACCATATAATATAAGGTCAAACCTAAACCCTTTGAATTTGTATGCAGTCGGGCAGGCCCTTCCTCTACATAGTTGAAGGTAAATCTTAGGCTGCATTCACACCTGAGCGTAGCATTTTTGGGCGTTTTTTCAAGCTTTTTGTCGTGCGTCTTTGCGCGTTTGCAAATGCCCAAAGGAGTGCAAGTCATGCTAATACGTGTGAATGACGCTTTTCCATTGATATCTATGGCAATACAAATGTTTCAGAAACGCCCAAATCTGCCAGATTCGTGTGACAAAAATACCTCCGGGACTTGTTTGAGCTTCAGGTGTTTTGGAGTGTGAACCATCTCAATAGAGAATTATGGATTTTTTTCCCCCTTCAGCATCTTGTAGCTTCAGGCTTCAAGCATATTCAAGCTACAAAACGCTCAGGTGTGAATGGGGCTAGTCTGGTGTATAACTAACCAATTATAGCAAGCAGGTGCTAATGATCATCAATTTTATATGTAGATTCAAACACAGTCATGAACTAAAACAGAAACAGCTGTGTAGGAGGCTTAAAACTGGGCGAGGAACAGCCAAACTCTGCTATTAAAGCGGAGGTCCACCCAAACTAAAAAAATTAAAAGTCAGCAGCTACACATACTGTAGCTGCTGACTTTTAATAATAGGACACTTACCTGTCCTGGAGTCCAGCGGTGTCGGCACCTGCCGCTGATCTGCGGGTGCAGCCGCGTCCATTGCGGGTAAGGGAACCCGGACGTGTAGCATTACAGCTTCACGCCGGGTGACCTAAATGTGACACCTGAGGGGGGGAGGAATCCAATCAGCGGAAGTTCCACTTTGTGGAAGACAGTTTCATGTCACAGCTCATACACCATGGCAAGACTTCGCACAGCAACAAGGCACAAGGTAGTTTTTATACTGCATCAGTAAGGTCTCTCCCAGGCCAAGATTTCAAAGGAGACTGGGGTATCACAATGCGCTGTTCAAGCTCTTTTAAAGAGCAAACAAACTTGCAACATTGAGGACGGTAGATGCAGTGGTCAGCCAAGGAAGCTTAGAGGTGATTGTAAACGATCACCTTGTAAAACAAGCCATTCCATTTGTAATAGAAATGAAAGGCAAAACATTTGTGTATAGATATATAAAAAAAAAAAACCATTATAAATATCTTTTCTATCCCTTTTTCACATTTTCTCTGTTCTCAGCTGCATCCGAGCTGGGGGAGGAGAAGCAGCAGCACACTAACCTTCCCAGTCAATGGCTGTGCAGGGGGGGGGAGGGGGGTGTCAGGACAAATCTGATAATTGGAGGAGAGCAGGCTGAGTTCCCAGCATAGCTAGACAACTGACAACGCTATTCTTTCTTGCTTAGTGTGGTCAGTTATTTAATAGAAAAGCAGAGGGACTAGCAGGAACACCAGGGATTTTTACACAAAGGAAGCATTACAAAGAGAACATGAGACTTTCTCATAGAAGTACATGGTACAGAAGCCACATATCAGGAATATGAAGTGCTGGGGTAACAAACAATTTAATGCAGCATCATGTTTACTTCCCTTTGACAACGGAAAATGTCCCGCAGTGCCATCAGCACAGAATTGGTGGGGCCCAGGTACACCCATCTACTGTCCGGAGAAGTCTTGGCCATAATTTGTGTTCATGGAAGAATTGCGGCCAAAAAGCCATAACTCCGAGGTGGAAACAAGTCTAAGGGACTCAACTATGCAGGAAATCATAGGAACTGAGGTGCAGAAAAATGGCAACAGGTGCTCTGGACTGATGAGCCAAGATGTGAAATATTTGACTGTAGCGGGAGGCAATTTTGAAGGGCTGGAGAGCGGTACAATAATGAATGTCTGTCGGCAACTGTGAAGCATGGTGGAGGTTCCTTGCAAGTTTGGGGCTTCATTTCTGCAAATGGCATTGGAGATTTGGGCAGGGTCAATGGTTTCCTCAATGCTAAGAAATACAGGCAGATACATCTCCATCATGCCACACCATTTAAGGAGGCGTGTGATCAGCCCCAAATTTATTCTGCAGCAGGGCAACCACCCCAAACACACAGCCAATGTCATTAAAGCGGAGTTCCACCCAAAAGTGGAACTTCCACTTTAAGTCCTCCTCCCCAGCTCCGGATGCTGAAACAGAGCTTTTGGGGAGGAGGGGGGGTGGGGATACCCGATTTTTTTTTCAGGTACTTCTGCTCCGGTCGCCTTAAGCGATCGGAAGTGGAAGGTCTCCTTCCCCCTCCCTCCCGAAGTCTTCTGGGACACAGGACAGGTCATAGGAGACTTCGGGACCAATCACAAAGCGCAGCGCCGCTCGCACATGCGCAGTGTGCTCCCGGCCGTGTAGCGGGAGAGAGGAGCAAGGCTCCATGCGGCTCCATCGCTGGACCGGGAGACAGGTAAGTGTCTCTTTATTAAAAGTCAGCAGCTACACTTTTTGTAGCTGCTGACTTTTAATAAACATAGGGAAAGGGTGGAACTCCGCTTTAAGAACTATCTTCATTGTAAGGAAGAACAAGGCGTCCTGGAAGTGATGGTTTGGCCCCCACAGAGCCATGATCTCACCATCATGGAGCCTGACTGGGATTACAGGAAGAGACAGAAGGATTTGAGGCAGCCAACATCCACAGAAGATCTCTGCTTAGTTCTACAAGATGTTTGGAACAACTTACCTGCTGAGTTCCTTCAAAAACTGTGTAAGCCTACCTAGCAGAATTAATGCTGGTTTGAAGGCAAAGGGCGGGCACACCAAATATTGTTTGGGATTTCTCTTCTGTTCATTTACTTTCCATTTTGTTAATTGATAAAAAATAAACTATTAACACATCTATTTCTGAAAGCATTCTTCATTAACAGCATTAGCATCACACCTGCCTAAAACTTTTAAACAATACTGTATAACCTTTTTTGTTTTTTACATTTTGTATAGCTAGGTAAAAAGAAAATCGATACAAATGTAAATAATCATATAATTTGGAATTCATGCAGCAACCAGTAGATCTCGGACAGGTGACTGACTGGTAGATCACAGTCTGGACTTGCTGACCTGCCATTCCAGAGCATAAATTCCCACTCCCCCTCCAAGCTCAAATCCCCCCTCCTACTCAAAGCACAAATTCTCCCCCCATCCCACCCTTCTAGCACTAACCCCCCCCTAATTTCCTCTCCTAGAATAAATACCCCAATCATCCCTACTAGCACGAATTCCCTCCCCCCTCTACCATATCACCTTTTCTAGCACAAATCCTCTTCCCCCCCCCCATGCAACTAAAGGCTCATTTACAAGTGCAGCAGGCGCTGCTGCTCCCCTGAAAAGCAATCCGAGTGTGTGTTGACAGGTGGTGAAGAGGCAATATGCCTCCTCACCACCTGATTTAAACAAATGATTGCCGTGAATTGCATGCAATTCCAACGCAGTACTACGGCAATTAGACGTTTAAATCAGGTGTGAGGAGGCTGTGTTGTGCAGGTAGATCTCTACCTCTTTAAGGTTGCCTACCCCTGATGTGTAGTGTGTAATTAGCGAGCGTGAGGGAAGCCGTATTCACTCATTGCATATGTCGGTTCTGCTTTCCTCTGCACACAGCCCTGTGCCTCGATGTTTCTCATGTTTTGTCCCAGTGGAAATTATAGACAGTCTTGAGTCTCTAATGAGGTGAAATACAATGCTTCAGGTGGACAGAGATCATCTGAGTGTAGGCTTCCAGTCCCGAGGGAGTTCAGGAGCAGCAGTTGTTTTTCAAGGCAAGGGAGGAGAACATTTTTACTCGAATAAAGTGGTATCGTAATGCTGTCATATTGATATGTGTGAATTTGATTAATGAAGATGATTAATCCACCTAAAACATGGAGGGAGGTGGATGTGGAAAGGAGTTCTAGAGAAAGGAAGTGACACAAGAGTGAATGAACTCCAAGGTGTATAGAAGAGTTTAGTTTAACCATTTAAAGACTAAATCTTTTCTGACATTTGTTGCTTGCAAGTAAAAATCCAGTATTTTCTGCTAGCAAATTATTTAGAACCCATAAACATATATATATATTTTTTTTTTTTAGCAGAGACCCTAGGGAATAAAATGGCGGTTGTTGCAATATTTTATGTCACACGCTGTTTGCACAAGTCTTTCAAGTGCAATTTTTTGGGAAAAATTACACTTTCAAAAAAAAAAAAACTAAACAGTGCTGTTAGCCCAATTTTTTGTATATGTAAAATGTTACGCTGCGAGAATCGTGATCTTTATTCTAAGCAAAAAAATTGTGATTCTCATTTTGGCCAGAATCGTGCAGCTCTACTACAGACTAATGAGCAGGATCTACACTGCAGAGTGTTTTAGGCTCCATATACACGGGAGCTATTTCAACCTCCCCTGAACAATTTTTTTTTTTTTTTTGACAGCTAGAAGCCGGCATCTAAAACGGCCATTTTGTCGCATTTTGCAGGCCGCGATCGCGTCTCTAGGAGCATTTTTTTTTATTTATTTAATTTTTTTTTGATGGAAGCGCCTGTAAACGAAATGGTCCTAGACGCAAGTTACCGTGTTTAGTCCCGTTTAGCAGCGTTTACAAGCTGTTTGGTGTTTCAAATGCTTCTGAACTGGCGTCTGAACCCATTTTTTTGCGTTCCAAAAAAAGCCTTTTAACTCAACTGCCTGGAAACGACCTTAAACGACCCTGTGTACATGGACTGATAAGATAACATAGAGGAGAGTTCAGGGGCAGCTGAAAAAAACGCCCAAAATGCCTCAAAACGTCTGTTTACCAGCAGCAATGTAAATGAGGCCTTAGGCTCCATTCACATATATGAACATTGGATGCATTTTGAACCGCATCTGATTCCCATGACATGTGAGCTGGCAGCCTTCTCTATGGGGCTGGTTCACATATATGTGGTGAAGCAGCAATGAAAAAGAGTCCTGTGCGTTTTCTGAGCACTGCGGTTGCATTTCAGATGCCAATTTTATGAGAACACATTTGAATGGCACATGTCCTCAATTTTGAACGCACATTCAATCCGAATAAAAACAGAGTGGGGCCCCCCCAATCCATGCCAGGACCTTTCGGATTTTAACCACTTCCGGACCGCCCACCATGGATTTAGGTCGGTACTTTGATGTTAAGTACTGTTGTTATGGCAGCAGATAGCTGCCGTAACCCCAGTATTTTTCTCCACGGCGGGCGGTCCACTTTAGGATAAAAGTGGTCTCCGCGGTGGATTCGCCATGAGATCACGTCCAAGTCGTCTCCGCCGCTTACCGGAGCCGCTGGAAGCGGCAGAGACGATCCGTTCTGTTGGCCTGATGGGCAGGAAGTCGAGTGAGGGCATGATGGCCCCACACTCGACTCTATGCACTTGGGGGACCGGAGTGACGTCAAACATCACTTCCACCCTCTGGCCTTAAAGGGACAATTTTTTTCAAAAGGAAAAAAAAAGCTTTTTTTTTTTTTTTTTTTCTTTTAAGTGTAAAATGTGAGATCTTTTTGACCCCAGATCTCACATTAAAGTGGTCCTGTTATGCTTTTTTTCTATTACAAGGGATATTTATGTTTCTTGTAATATGAATAAAAGTGATCCAATTTTTTTTTTTTTTTAAAGGGACAGTGTAAGAATAAAAAGGAAAATAAATAAGGAAAAAAAAAAATTAAAGTGTCCCGTTCCTCCGAGCTCTCGCGTAGAAACGAACACATACGTAAGTTGTGCCCACATGTGAAAACGGTGTTAAAACCATACATGTGAGGTATCACCGCGATCATTGGCGAGCGCAATAATTTTAGCACAAGACCTCCTCTGTAACTCTAAACTGGTAACCTGTAGAAATTTTTAAACGTTGCCTATGGAGATTTTTAAGTCCCAAAGTTTGTCGCCATTCCACGAGAGGGTGCAATTTTTAAGCATGACATGTTGGGTATCGATTTACTCGGCATAACATTATCTTTCACAATATGGAAAAATAAATGGGCTAACTTTACTATTTTCTTATTTTTTTAATTCAGAAAATGTGTTTTTCCCAACAAATTGTGTTTGTAAGACCGCTGCGCGAATACGGTGTGACAAAGTATTGCAACAATCTAAATTTTATTCTCTAGGGTGTCTGAAAAAAAATTATAATGTTTTTGGGGGTTCTAAGTAATTTTCTAGTCAAACAAAAACTGATTTTAACTTGGCTGTTGGTTGTAGGGTCTGCGGGCAGGGGGCTTATTGGAATCTGGAAGCCCCCTTTAACCACTTCAGCCCCGTAAGGATTTCCAGCTTTAGGACCGGAGCCCTTTTTGCGATTCAGCGCTGTGTCGGTTTAACTGAAAATTGCGCGGTCGTGCGACCTTGTACACAAACAAAATTTGCGTCCTTTTTTTCCCACAAACAGAGCTTTCTTTTGGTGGTATTTGATCACCTCTGTGTCATTTCTGATCGCCGCTATAAACAAAAGAAGAGCGACAATTTTGCAAAAAAACCCACATTTCTTTTTGCTAAAATACAAATCCAAAAAAAATATAAAAAAACATTTTTTTTATCAGTTTTGGCCGATTTATATTCTTCCTCATATTTGCGATAAAAAAAAATCGCAATCGGCGTTTGATTGGTTTGCGCAAAAGTGGTCGCGTTTACGGATGATGAGAATTCATTTTTGGGTTTTTTTTTTTTTTTTCATTTTTTACTAGTAATGGCGGCGATCTGCGATTTTTAGCGGTACTGCGATATTTCAGCGGACATGTCGGAACATTTTGACACTTTTTTGGGACCATTGGCATTTATACAGCGATCAGTGCTATAAAAATGCACTGATTACTGTGTAAATGCCATTGGCAGTGAAGGGGTTAACCTGCAGGGGGCGCTCTAAGGGTTAACTGTGTTCCCTGGGCGTGTTCTTACTGTGGGGGGACTGCCCTAGCTGGGGAAGGGAAGTGGTCACAGCCTCCGTATACAGGAAGGCTGTGATCACAGCCCTTCCCCCTTCACAGAACGGAGGTCCATGTTTACATACACCAGTGGTTCTCAACTCCGGTCCTCGGGACCCCCCAACAGGGCAGGTTTGCAGGATAACTGAAAGACATCACAGGTGATATAATTTGCTGCTCAGTGATTGCAGTATTCTAGTCTGCATCTCCCCAAGGTAATACTGAAAATCTGGCCTGTTGGTGGGTCCCGAGGACCGGAGTTGAGAACCACTGCCATACACGGACCTCCGTTCTTTCACTCCGGGGGGGCCATCGCGGGTAGCCAGCGGCAATCGAAGCCGCCGCACCCGCTCCCTGGCCCTCCCCGAACACAGTGAGCGTTATTGCAGCCGCCGTCGTAAGACGGCGATTTGCGATAACGAACCACCTTGTCGCCGTCAACCTGCGGTTGGCGGTCAGCAAGTGGTTAACATGGGCCCCACCCGTATGTGAATGAGTATGGGGTACATTGTAAAAAAAGAAATAAAAACACGGACAGAGTTTTTGACAACTCATTATTAAATAAAAACAAAAATGATGTCCCCTGGTGTAGAATACGCGGGTTGCAACTTTCCTGGTCTTTTTTTTTTTTTCCTTTTTCTTTATTATTTTGCAGTGTATTTTTTTCTCGCAATGTTTTATTGCAGGAAATGGTTCTTCCTTCCTTCCTTCTTTTTTTTTTTTCTTTACATTCAGCTGTCAGCAGGTTACCCCGCTGACAGCTGATAAATCATCTGTTGTTGAGGACGCGGCGACCGGCTACCCGGTCCGCTCCTTAACAACCAGCTATTGTTAAAGGTGCTGGTGGGCGCCAGTTCCAAATATTTGCATCTGAACCGCATCTAAATCGCAGCTGAACCGCTGCTTTAGAAATTATCCGTGAAAACTGAAGGAAAATTCACACCGGACTTGTGTGAACCCGGCCTTAAGAGTTAGATCCCCTGTCAGTTCTTTATTGAGCTTTCCCTCAACTTTTCCTATCCTGGGCTGTATTATATCTGGTCTATCACCGTCTCCATCCAGAATATTGATGTCACCTCTCTCTCTCTCGGTAGAGTCGGTGCTGATATCACAGTATTACGGGAACGTGAAGTTGATTACGACAGTGATTCCCCCAGGAAAATCACAGAGGTTCTGATCCGGAAAGTCCCGGACAACCAACAGGTACATGCACGGTACAATGACTCCTGAGATTTGTCATGTTCCTGTATATTTCATCTGTATAAATATATACAACTTTGTTGAATTGTTGTCTATTCTGTATAGTGTCAGTAGTTGTAATACTGTATATCTCCCAAGGAAGCCTTAAAAAGGCAAAACATGTTGAAATTACTACACCATGACCATCTAAAGTAAATGTGTTGTGGACACTTCAGTCAAGAGTTTGTTCATGAAAATGTTTTTATTGAGAAAAGTATTTTTAATGTTGGATAAGGAACAATAAAAATATATGAATTGTATCTATAGTTGTTTTATCTAATTGGCACCTTTAAAAATCCCAACTCCTTTGTAGCATTTTGCTCTTCCTGTATTTTGGGGATCTCCGCTCACACAGGATAATATACGTTTTGTTTCCTCAGTTTCTGGACCTTCGAGTGGCCGTCCTGGGAAATGTGGATTCTGGGAAGTCTACTCTACTGGGGGTCCTCACACAGGGGGAACTGGACAATGGGCGGGGCCGAGCCAGGCTCAATCTCTTCCGCCATCTTCATGAGATCCAGTCTGGTCGCACTTCCAGTATTAGCTTTGAGATCCTTGGCTTCAATAGCAAGGGAGAGGTGAGGAGATAGTAGGAGGGATTCTGGGGTAAAGTGGTGTAGGAAGGGGGGGGGGTAGGCAGGTTGTGATGCTTAGGAAGGATGTAAAGTGGGAATGGGAAAGTTGCTTTTGGGTGTTGAAAGGGAATCAGAAGAGGTCAGGGTGGAATAAGAGAGGTGCAGACAAGTTAGAGGGAAATGGAAGAGGAATACTAGGGAGGGGTGGTTAGTGATGGTTTGAGAGATTTAGAGGTTTGGGGAGTAAAGAGGAATTGGTGCT
>BLSH010440597.1:431201-441551 GCA_018402905.1 Glandirana rugosa
AGTCGTCCTGACTAATTCACCCCTAAGTTACGGAAAATTATTCAAATGTTAACGCTCACACTAATAGAAAAAATTGGTTAATAATTTTCCCGTGACGTGGTCCTCGGACACGTGAGAGATAAGGAAACTAGAGAAAAGTCGAAGGCCACAGGGCGACTAAAACTCTCGCCGTCACAATAGGATCCTAAGCCGAGGGGAGCAAGTAACGGTGACGTATTTACAGTGCCTAGTGCCTGAGTAATACGTCCTGTAAAGGTCAGAGTCACGTTATAATCAAATAATGCTGACACTCCTTTTCCCGACGGACCCGATCCTTCTCTGTTTTAAGCATTCCCCTAACTTGTTATACTTCCCCTTCAATATATCTTGCATGTGGGTTTCCTAGGGGTTTTTTCCAGTCTTGAGGGGGTTTTGCTTTGTTCATCAATTTGGACGTTGTGTTGTGATGGGTCTCACACCTTTTGCTATCTTGCTACAAAATTGGTTGCTAGCCCAGGCAGCCCTTTTCCTCACAGTCGTAATAAACTAATATTGCACTGAGACTGGAAATGTCCTGCATAATGAGTCCGTGATCCGTGACATTTATGCAGTGGCAATGAACGAGGGGAGCCGAATCCTAGGATAACACTGCCGCTCTCAAAATCAGCGGGACACCGGAAGCTGAAAAGAGATCAAAGGAATAGAGAGTGCACAGGCTCCTGGTGCAGTGCCCTTTTAATAATTGGTTAAAAAAGATAATCACACTCGCAATTGTAAACTTATTAAAAGGCATTGAATCCCCACTTAATCAGTCCTGCTGACAGACAATCCTCTGGCACTGGCTTGCAGTCCACAGGGTGTTTGTTGGCAGCTCTAGCTCCACTGTGTCATTCCTACCCTTATCTGAAAAGCCGCTCGGGAAAAGACTGGTGGGCGCTCCCGTGCACTTGGCCGGCTAGTTCCAAGCACGGCACCGCTGAAAGGGAAACAGGCAGCTGATGTGGGGTAACGTGGACGCTGCCGGCCGGGTGACTGGGAGCACCGGTGAACACCTCGAGCCAGAGGATCGTCTATTGGCAAGACTGATTAACTGAGAATTCAAAGCCTTTTAACAAGTTTACAAGTGAGTGTGATTATCTTTGTTTTTTTTTTAACCAATTATTACAGGGTCCGTGAGCTCTCTATTCCTTTAAGGCCTTTTCCTCATCATGGAACGCATGCTTCTAGGATTAAGAGTTAAGTCTTAGGCCTTCTCTGTTTTTGACTGGCTTGTCTTTTCTGTTGGACTTTTTATGTTGTCTAAACCTCCCTCAAGGGAATTTTTGTTTTCCTGAATCTGGGCCCAGCGAATTGTCTTCTGTTGACCTTACTTGTTGACCTGTAATTACCCTTTTGGTTTTGTTTTTTTTTTTCCCATTTGTTATTTTGGAAAATGGTGCGATTTTTGCACTTCCCAGTTCAAATGCATTGAAAACGCAGCAAGAACGCATCATTAATGTACCCGTGTTACGTTTTTTGATGCGGTTTTTGAGTCGCATGACCCATGAAAAAAAAAAAAACCACCATAATCACAGGTCATGGTAAAATCACAGCAAAATCGAGGTGCATTTTTGGTGCCATTATCGGCACTTTTTTCTCTATTCAGCCGAATGCCGATAACACCATTTTCACCAGAAATGTTTCACTGTCCGAAATTTCAGTGCATCTCTAATACAAACTGACTGGCTGAATTTGCATCGCACAGACATCGCATGTGATGTGTACAGCAATGCGGTGCGAATCACATGCAATATCTGGCATTGCATAAGTGTGAACCCGGCCTCAATCAGGAGTTCCCCCTTCACTGTTTTCTTATCCTGCTGTGCAATATCAGGTTGATCCTCTGTCCTCCAGCAGAGGGCTTCTTCCTATCGATCTTGATCAGCTGTTGGTTACTTCAGATACCTCTATCATGTAATAAGACCATAAATGTGTGGTCCTACCAGTGGCTGTTGTCTACCCCTCAGTTGATCTGCTTTTATACATCCCAATTTTCTGTTCTCCTAAATGGACGGTAAAGAAAATTTAGGATTTTTCCGCTTACTGTAAAAACATTCTTGTAGCCCATTGGGGGACACCAGTAGCACCCCTCTGTTTGCTCTGGCCCAAACTAAGGCATGCTGGGTAGAAGAGGGGTTACATGGGACTGGCATACTGCTTTTTTTCTTTGCCATTGGCCCAACCTCCTATAGGCAACAGTATGACCGATTATAATAGAATCCTTGTGTCCCTCAATGAACTACAAGCAAAAGATTTTACGGTAAGTACAACTTTGTGGAACAAGACAAAAGGAAAAAAAAAGAGCACAAATCTCATAGTGCAGTACCGTGAGAAAGATTTAATAATGAAAAGCAATAAAATATTACACTCACAATGAGAGAAGGGGTGCAGTGGGAAACAGGATGCTGGAGCTCCATGCAAGGAACATGAGACTCCCCGCCTTGGCCACAGGCAGGGGAGAAGCGATGGCTGCTGCTGGAGATACTGACGCTGCAGAAAAAGATGACAGGAGCCGCCAGGGTCCAGGAACCATCCAGAAAACCACCTGTCAGGTTGATAAAGAAGCTGAATTGCTTGAAACATGTTCCTGTTACCAGGGGAGAATTGCGGTGTACTAGAGGTGGTTTTCTGGATGGTTCCTGGACCCTGGCGGCTCCTGTCCTCTTTTCCTGCAGCGTTAGTATCTCCAGCAGCAGCCATCGCTTCTCCCCAGCCTGCGGACAAGGCGGGGAGTCAGATATCCCTTGCACAGACTTCACATCAGCTCCAGCATCCTGCTTCCCACCGCACACCCCCTCTCTCATTGTTTGTGAGTGTAATATTTTATTGATTTTCATTATTAAATCTTTCTTATGGTACTGCACTATAAAATCTGCGTTCTATTTTTTTTTTTTTTTCTTTTGTTTTGTTTTAGGCTGCGTGGGCGAGCGCTATATAATCTATTAGCAGCAGCACTCCCAGTGTTCATTTTCTAGAGGAAGGTTTTTTTATTCCTTTATTATTTACGCTACACTCCGCTTTTTATTAATTTTTATTTTTTTACTACCCACTCATTTTATTTTTGGAGGGTACACTTCCCCCAGACTCCTTTAGCCACTTTGCGCCTTTGTTGTTTTTTTGTGCATAATTTATTCACACTGTGTTTTTTAACCACTTTACGCCCTTCATGACCAGGCCATTTTTTGTGATACGGCACTGCGTTACTTTAACTGACAATTGCTCGGTTGTGTGACGCTGTACAGAAATAACATTGATGTGCTTTTTTCCAACAAATAGAGCTTTCTTTTGGTGGTATTTGATCACCTCTGCGGTTTTTATTTTTCACTCTATAAACGAAAAAGACCAACAATTTTGAAAAAAACTAAACTATTTTTTTTATTTTTTCAATAAAACATATCCAAAAAAATATATAAAAAACATTTATTCATCAGTTTAGGCCAATATATATTCTGCTACATATTTTTGGAAAAAAAAAACAAAACGCACTAAGCGTATATTGATTGGTATTGGTTTGCACAAATGTTATCGCGGCTACAAAATAGGGAATAGATTTATAGACTTTTCATTTTTCTTATTGTTGTTACTGGTAATGGCGGCGATCTGCGATTTATTTATTTATTTTTGCGGCAGACAAATCTGACCCCAAGTGACACTTTTTGGGGACCAGTGACACCAATAGTGATCAGTGCAAACAAAAATGCACTGATCAATGTATAAATGACACTGGCAGGGAAGGGGTTAACAGGGGTGATCAAAGGGTTAACTGTTCCCTGGCAGTGTGTTCTAACTGTGCGGGGGATGGATTGACAGAGACAACACAGAGATCGCTGTTCCTGATCACTAGGAACAGACTATCTCAGTGATCTCCCCTGTCAAAATGGGGATCTGCTTTGTTTACATAGGCAGATCCCTATTCTGCCTCTCTGTAGAGTGATCGTGGGTGGCCGGCAGACATCAGGTCCGCTGGACACTCGCAAAGGCTCCTCCTCTATGCAGCGCACGTGCCCACACGATCTATTGCATGATACAACATACAGGAAATAGAGCCGCCCTGCTGCAGTATATATGCAGTGGGTGGTCTTTGGTTAAAAACCCATTTTCCTCCCAGTGAGACACATGGTTAATTAATTGTAATTAAAAACACACCTCCTGTGGGAGAGCGCAGTTCAGTCTACAGTCTCCCCCCGTGGTTTCTTTTATCTGGTTCTCAAAAATATTACTTTGGCTGACTTGAGATTTGTATATACCTGGCCTCCATATCAGATCCTCATTATCTCTTTACAGCATCACCCCGATCTTTGCCATCTCCAGTGTGACCGGAGAGTCTCTGGACCTTCTCAAGGTCTTCCTAAATATTCTGCCCCCTCTCACCAACAGCCGAGAGCAAGAGGAGCTGATGCAGCAGCTGCCGGAGTTCCAGGTGAGTGTTGGGGTGTCACAAGTTGACAAGGTGGGGAGATATGTGTTGTTGGCCAAGGCACACACGCCGAGTTGTTTCTGTCAAGCTGAAGCTAATGCCAGCCTCTTGCGGTGGTATTTCCTCACCAGGATTTTTAGTTTTGCATACCGAGCACCATCATTATAAAGATGAAGGATAGCATTGCCCTGCTGCATCTTGCCATTGTGGGAGGGGATGGAGACACAAACTACTGGGAGCCAATCTCACCATTGTGGGAGGAGCAGAGGTACAAACTTTTGGGGGAAAATTTCACAATTGTGTAATCAGTTTCAAAAACAGATGTGTATGTAAACTGATGTAAATGGATGATCATCCATTTACATCAGTTTTTCCAAGCGATGCATTGATGTCCGTTTTTCATCTGTCATCGGAGGGATGAAAAATGGACAAAAGGACAGCATGTGTGAAAGGGGCCTTAGGAGGCAGAGACCCAAACTACCACGGTGAAATTGTAAAATTTTGCGAGGGGCAACGACAAAACTACTCCAGGGAATTGTAAGCATTGTGGGAGGGGTGCACAAGCAAACTGCTGTAGGAAGTCGCAAATAAAATGTAACCACTTGCTGACCGCCTTGCGCAGAAAGACGGCGGCGATCTGCACAGTGGTGGGAGCGCGCCGTTGCCAGTGCGCTCTCGTGCCCGCCGTGAGCGTGGCTGGCGACCCGCGATTGCCTGGTACAGCAGAAAAGCAGGGAATTGCCGTGTTTAAATAGCTCTGTCAGGCAGCATGCCAGAGATCTACTGATTCCTGTGATCGGGATCAGTTAGATCTCTTATGCCCCTGCCAGTCCAGCCCCCATACAGTTAGAACATGCCTAGGGAACACACTTAACCCCTTGATTGCACCCTACAGGCTAACCCCTTCCCTGCCAGTGACATTTATACAGTAATCAGTGTTCTTTTTTTAGATCTGATCGCTGTATAAATGTCGATTGTCAATGTGCAATCTGTCCGCTGCAATATCGTAGTCCCGATAATAATTGCAGATAGCCGCTATTACCAGTATAAAAAAAAATATATAGTAAAAACGCCAAAAATTAATTCTCATGGTTTGTAAATGCGGCAACTTTTGCGTAAACCAATCGATAAACGCCGATTGTGGTTTTTTTACCACAAATATATAGAAGAATATATATCGGCCAAAACTAATGAATACATTTTTATATATATATATATATATATATATATATATATATTATTTTTTTTTTTTTTTTTGGTTATGTAGTATAGCAAAAGGTAACAATTTTTATTTATTTATTTTTTTTAAATTGTCGCTATTTTTTTGTTTATAGCGCAAAATATAAAAACCGCAGAGGTTATCAAATACCACCAAAAGAAAGCTTTATTTGTGGGGAAAAAAGGACTTCAATTTTGTTTGGGTACAACGTCGCACGACCGTGCAATTGTCAGTTAAAGGGACGCAGTGCCGAAAAAGTGCGGTCAGGAAGGGGGTAAATCCTTCCAGGGCTGAAGTGGTTAACAGACCTACTTTATAGGAGCAGCTGTCAAGTCCTGTATATCCTCCATACTGCAGTAACACCGGCCAGATCTTTGTGCTGTGTTTGTGGCATTGCCTGCATGGTCTTATATCTTAGGATTCAAAAGGCGTTATACACTGGGGTTGATTAACTAAAACTGGAGATTGCAGAATCTATTGCAGCTGTGCATGGGAGCCAATCAGCTTCTAACATCAGCTTGTTCCATTTCTTTGACCAAAAAAGAAAACTGAAAGCTGATTTGTTTTTATGCAGAGCTGCACCAGATTTTGCACTTTGCAGATTTAGTAAATCAACCCCACTATGTTACCAAAAGTATTGGGACACCTGCCTTTAGTCCCCTTTAACACTGGGGCCGCGGTGTGTTAGTGCTGTGTAAGCGGCAGTTTTTGGCCGCTAGCGGACTGCTTTTAACTCCAAAGAAGGGGTTAAAAGCGCCCATGTTGCGGCGCTTACGAAACGCTTTTCAGACGCTTCGGAAGCGCTGCCCATTCATCGCATTGCAAACCACCCCAAAGATGCTGCTTGCAGGACTTTTCCTAATGTCCCGCAAGCGCACCGCCTGAGTGTGAAAGCACTCGAGCTTTCACACTCAGGCGGCATGGGAGGCAGCTTTCATTCGCTTTACAGACGCTATTTCTATCTCTAAAACGCCTGAAAACTGCCTCAGTGTGAAAGGGGTCTACATGCACATGAACTTTAATGGCATCCCAGTCTTAGTCCGTAGGGTTCAATATTGAGTTGGCCCATCCTTTGCAGCTATAACCGCTTCAACTCTTCTGGGAAGGCTGTCCACAAGGTTTAGGAGTGTCTATGGGAATGTTTGCCCATTCTCCCAGAAGCACATTTGTGAGGTCAGGCACTGATGTTGGATGAGAAGGCCTGGCTTGCAGTCTCCACTCTAATTCATCCCAAAGGTGTTCTATCGGGTTGAGGTCAGGACTCTGTGCAGGCCAGTCAAGTTCCTCCACCCCAAACTCGCTCATCCATGTCTTTATGGACCTTGCTTTGTGCACTGTTCTAACTGATTTGGTGGAGGGGTGATTATAGTGTGGGGTTGTTTTTCTTGGGTTGGCCTTGGACCCTTAGTTCCAGTGAAGGGAACTCTTAAGGCGTCAGCATTCCAAGACATTTTGGACAATTTCATGCTCCCAACTTTGTGGAAAACGTTTGGGGATGGCCCCTTCCTGTTCCAACATGACTGCACACCAGTGCACAAAGCAAGGTCCATAAAGACATGGATGAGCGAGTTTTTTGAGTTCTGACCTCAACCCCGATAGAACACCTTTGGGATGAATTAGAGTGGAGACTGTGAACCAGGCCTTCTCATCCAACATCAGTGCCTGACCTCACAAATGCGCTTCTGGAAGAACGGTCAAACATTCCCATAGGCACACTCCTAAACCTTGTGGACAGCCTTCCCAGGAGAGTTGAAGATGTTATAGCTGCAAAGGGTGGGCCAACTCAATATTGAACCCTACGGACTAAGACTGGTATACCATTAAAGTTCATGCGTCTGTAAAGGCAGGCGTCCCAATAGTTTTGGTTATATAGTGTATCTTTATAACGGAGGTGATCAGGGTCAACCCATCTAAATAGGTGTGTCTGTCCTCTTGGATTAGATAGTCGTACCTCTGAATGTAATAGTATTGTTTTTCTCTTGGCAGGTTGATGAGATCTATACAGTGCCTGAAGTGGGGACAGTGGTTGGAGGAACACTCTACAGGTATGTCAGGGTGTTGATCCTCATCAGTAAAACAATCAGTATTTGGTGTCTTTATCCTGAAAGGTCTCCTTGAGTATTGCTTTAATGAGGGTAGAAAAGTAGGGGTAACAGGCTATGAATACTATACTGTGGGCACCACTGTGGTTAAGTTAGTATTGTGGCATCACAGCAGTGGGGTCCTTAGTTCAGTCACAAATTAGGGTCATTCTGTATAGTTTGTATGTTCTTCCCATGTTATGTGGTTACCTGCTCCAGGTTCCTCTTTCCATACAGGTACATACTGTCGAATAAGACTGAGTTCACATATGTGCGAATTGGATGTGGGTTTCCCCTGCATCTAATTTGCATGACACATGAGTGTGAACGGCTCTCTGGGGCCGCTTCACACAGGTCTGGGGCGGCCGTGGAGCAGATTACAAAAGGGTCCTGTGCATGTTTTGGGTCTGTTCAGGTACGCATTCAGGCAAAAATTCGGACCTGAATCGCAGGTCCGACCCCAGGCATGAACCCATGGCTGCACATATGTGATCCCGGCCTTACTCATCAACGTCATACTAAAACTATCCTAGTGTAAATTTCCATATCTTACCAGGAGACCCCCATGGATTGCCACAATAAGATGCTGGTCCAAACTGCTGATTCAATGGCACTGGACAATGCTACACTTTAGGCATCATAGTACACTAGCGGGGGAGGGGGCAGTTTGTGCGTCAGTGTTCCTACGGTTCTGTCACATGGAAATCCTAACCCTTTTCTTTAAACCTTTGCAGTGGGGTATGCAAGGAAGGTGAACATCTTGTGGTGGGGCCCACAGACTCTGGTAGCTTCCTCCCCTTGAAAGTTTGCAGTATCCAGAGGAACCGGTCTGCATGCCGTGTGTTACGCGCTGGACAAGCTGCGACCCTGGCACTGGGGGCATTTGACCGCTCTCTGCTCCGAAAGGTGAGTCTATATGGCGAGGTATTTACACTGCAGTCCACATTTACAGGACAGCTCTGTCAACTAATTGTCAGTGTATGTGACAAAACACCCTTAGCCAATGGGGTTTCTCCATCATTTTTTGAGAAGCGAAGGAATTTATAAAAAGTCGGGTTATACTGCCACCTGCAGATACAAGGTGGGATACAAGGCAAATCAGATTCACTAAACCTACTTGTAAAAGATGTATATGGGTAACCGTGTTCATGCTGCAATTATAAAGGTTGCTGGTTGTTCATACAGAGGGAATTACCTTTTTCTCTGAATGTTCATTGGAGACACAGCAGAGCACAGAGGTATAGGCCCAGCCCTAGGAGGACAAACGCTGAGAAAAAAAAAAAAAATTAAATTTCTTCATACATTTAGGCAAAAATATATTCTGCTACATGTCCTTTTTGTTTTTAAAAAAATCCTAATAATTGTATATTGATTGCTTTGCATTAAAGTTATTAAATCTACAAACTATTGTGTGTATATGTACTGGAATTTGTATTTAGTAGTAGCGACTTATACTAGGACTGGAGTGCGGCGGGAAATCTGACACAAACTGACTAACTGAAACTGGCATCACCAGTGACACTAATACAGTGATCAGTGCTAATACTATACACTGTCACTGTACTAATGACATTGGCTGGAAAGGAGTTAACTTCTAGGGTAAATCAAGGGGTTAACTTTATGCCTATCAATGTGTATAATATGTGCTGCTTTTAACAATCGATGTGGCCGATTTTTCTCTCTGCTTCACAGGGAGAGAAAAACAGCCACATCGCTACTCCATGTTCAGACCCCTGTGTTGTTAGTAAACTGTGATTTGCTAAACCATTTAGCAGATCCTGGCCTTCAAATTTTTGGCCAGGACCTGCTGACAGACTTGTGCTGTACCGAATCACAGCACAGATAGGGTGGCACACGCACTCCCTACCCGGAAATGCCTTCTCACGTACCTGTACATGATCCGGCGCCAAGCAGCCGCCCCATCACCATATATGTGCATGGGGCGATCCGCAAGTGGTTAATTACCGCTCAGTGGTGGTGTTGATGTGCCTTGATACTAGGTTGGCAGCTTCTGCACACACAAAAGAAGGACTTCCACAGTCACCCTGGGCTGTGACTAGAATGAGTAAATCTAGAATTGAAGATCCTCACTGATGCTGTAGTCCAGATGCTTAACCACTTCAGCCCCGGAAGGATTTCCAGCTTTAGGACCGGAGCCCTTTTTGTGATTCGGCGCTGCGTCACTTAAACTGACAATTGCGCGGTCGTGCGGCGTTGTACCCAAACGAAATTTGCGTCCTTTTTTTCCCACAAACAGAGCTTTCTTTTGGTGGTATTTGATCACCGCTGCGTCATTTCTGATCGCCGCTATAAACAAAAGAAGAGCGACAATTTTGCAAAAAAACCCAAATTTCTTACTTTTTCCTAAAATACAAATCCAAAAAAAAAATATAAAAAAAACATTTTTTTTCACCGTTTTTGGCCGATTTATATTCTTCCTCATATTTGCGATAAAAAAAATCGCAATCGGCGTTTATTGATTGGTTTGCGCAAAAGTGGTCGCGTTTACGGATGATGAGAATTCATTTTTGGGGTTTTTTATTTTTTTTTATTTTTTACTAAAAATGGCGGCGATCTGCGATTTTTTGCGGTACTGCGATATTTTAGCGGACATG